>ML318016.1:0-23064 GCA_005239505.1 Nicotiana paniculata
GTAATTATATATAAGAGTCATCACTCGAGTCGCAGGTATGATTCGCGATCGAGGGGAGCTTTAAGGTAATTATATATAAGAGTCAACACTCGAGTTGCAGGTATGATTTGCGATGGAGGGGAGCTTTATGGTAATTATACATAAGTGTGTCAGCACTCGAGTCGCAGGTAAGATTCGCGATCGAGGGAAGCTTTATGGTAATTATACATAAGTGTGTCAGCACTCGAGTCGCAGGTAAGATTCGCGATCGAGGGAAGCTTTATGGTAATTGTATATAAATGTGTCATCACCCGAGGAACATGTATGATTCGCGAGGGGGGGGGGGAAGATTTACGTCCATTCAGTGTCTAGATATTTCCTTATGACTCCGGCCGGTTGTCTTACCCTTGTGTGCGATTGGGCTATTGGGTACTGTTTTCCATTCATTGACTTGACAGATATTTGGGGAAAAAGGAAAGTGTACATTGTTGCTTATTTTCAGTAGTATCCTGGTTTTCTGTATTTGATAGATATCTGCTGCTTACTGTCTCACATGTCTACTGAACTCCGTATATCCTGTTTTACATTATTACTGTTGGACTCTTAGTGAGTGTCATGTCGACCTCTCGTCACTACCTCTTCGAGGTTAGGCGGGATACTCACTGGGTACACATATATTTATGTACTCATGCTGCACTTCCATACTTAATTGTACAGGTTCTGAGGCTAGTGTTTCTGGTTATCCGACCGGAGCTTGACTTATCTTCTGGACCGGACTCCACGGTGAGCTGCATCCCCTGACATTTCTCAGCTGTGCTATGGAGTTATCTTTTGTTTATTTCTATCTATTCCTCTCAGACAGCGGTACAGTTTTGTATCATCTTTTGTATATTCTACTAGTTCGCCTGTTGACTTGTGACACTAGTTCCTGGCACGCACACAGTAGACTCTTATTTTGGGACTGTATATATATTGGATCACGATCATTTTGGCTGTATGTATTTAAATTGGTAAATGTTTCCGCTTTTATTTAAATGAGCTAAGTTTAAAACTTTGGAAATATGTGGGATTGGTATGTTAATAAGGAAAATATCACTAGTAAACAACTGTTGGCTTGCATGACTCCGGTGTTGGGCACCATCACGACCCGTGTGGGATTTTGGGTCGTGACACTGTATGCTGAATCACACCATAGAACATTCCAACCATTCTCCCTTTTCTCAGAAATTACTCTGCAAAAGCTCGATTCTCGATCACACTTCTTCCTGAAACTCTTAAAACGCCGCATTCTTAACTGTTGAACTCACTAGGACCGCTATTGAGAGTCACCCACTCTGGCTGGCCCCGCATACAATCAACTCCAAGGCTCTTTTAGCACATGAAATCCCTTTCGCTTGAAGCACGTGACTGAGTCACTATCCTTACAACTCGCCCATGCCTTAAGCATAAAATCTGAATCTTCCAAAGCCTAACCCTGATCCGACAGGGCCAACTCTATCACACATTCCTCAAATTCCACGCACAATCACCACTTTATTCCTTTATTAACTGAAATAAATTGCCAACACGATGACAATCCGCAACCCTATGAGAAGACAACCCTACAAGCCAACTACAGATGGTGGGACACCCCCACTTAGCCCGAAGCTACTCCTTGCACCACTCTAGACCCTGCCGAGATCCTTTCTCCTTTGATAACACGATCTTGCTCAACCAATCCGTCCAAATTCTTCCGAATTCTCTTGCTAACACTCCCTAAGTACTCAAATTCTCTAGCATCATTCACACATTCCGCCTCCTACCGAATAGCCACTAGAAACCCTCACCGAGACCTGCCAACCATGATACCGCTACCCTATTCACAGGAGATGACCCACCTGTGGAAATCACCCGCGGATACCTTCCAATGACGCTGAAATGCACGCTCTCTACAACTTCAATACCCCATCCTACGCCCTGCTTCATTTACCAACTTTACTAGTCCGTCCTCTTCTCATGGACATCCATTAAATGCGCGACAATATCTTCAAATTCCAATGCTATGCTGCCGCTCTCCCACTTTGCGACTGCTCGACTACCGCTTCTTACACCTGGCCCCCTAGAAATGGAACCACCGCCTAGCCTCACTTCAGGATCATTCTCTGCCAACCGCATTCTTCAATACTTCTTTTTAATACTCTGATCCCACGCAACTGAAGAAACCGTAGCACCGACAAACTTAACACATTCCATCTGATCAATGGCGACGACTCCACGTCACAGGTGCATATCCCACCCCAGTTGAAGACACCCAACCTTACTACTTTATTAACCCCAACTGGACCATTCATAACCCAAATGTCTTTCCTCTGCCAGAACTAAAATACCGAAATCTCAAAATCACACTCTGAGAAGACCTCCCTTCAAACCATTCATCACCCCCAACATACGGGCAAGCATTCTATCATCATATTGACATCACCCGATAACCAATCGCAAGCATCATCACTACCTGGGCATAGCCTTAACGCTCTCAGAAACACAGTTACTGATCTGAAACAACATATTATTCTCTTGCAGGGCCATAACAATAGCCCCAACCAATTATACATGGAAACATCTCGAATTACATCCGTAGCACCATTTCAACTCCTCAAATTCCTGATTCATATCAAGCGCTTCGCGACGCGTAAGATTGAGTAGGAATGAACACAGGCATAAGCCTCAAAGGAATCGAATTGCACGATGAGGAATCAATAAGGAAAGTACTCCAACAGCCCTGTAGCCTCTCGAAGGTAAGTACAGACGTCTCCGTACCGATCCGCAAGACTCTACTAGACTTGCTCATTTACTCGTGAGACCTAAGGGAACCTAGCACTCTGATACCATATTGTTACGACCCAAAATCCCTACGGTCGTGATGGCGCCGAACATTATTTTCAGGCAAGCCAATCATTAATTAGCCGAAATAAATTCCTGTTTATCATTTATCAAAAATCATTTCCTTTCACTTTATTACATGTTAGCTAAATAAAATCTCTCAAGTAAAAATATAGTTTAAATATTTCACTTTAGCAAATATATCCCAACACATCGCAGAACCCGGTGTCACAAGTACATGAGCAATTTCTAAGAATTTATAAAATCATCACAAAGCCTGTCCGAAATACAAATTGGACAAGGAAATTAAAATAAAAATAAATACAGTACGAGGGAGACTCTGTCAGCTGCGGAACGCCTCTGGATGATGCAGCTTGCCTAAGTCTCAGAATCCTCCACATTGCTATGAAAGTACCTGTGCAATAAAATGCACAGCAAGTGTAGCATGAGTACAAAAACAACATGTACTCAGTAAGTCGCCCGCCTAACCTCAGAGAGGTAGTGACAAGAGGTCGAATTAGACACTCACTAAGGGCTAGCATATTCTACCCGGAATCCAAAATTTCTCGAAGATATATTCTACCCATAGCGTTACTAACTCAAATATACAATTTACTCAAATATTCATGCTCAATTCGTGGCTAAAACTCCAAATTACCATTTTTAGGTTTCTTTAAGATTTTCCAAATTTCCGATTGACCTCAAATTTTGCACACAAGTCATATTTGACATTACAGACCTGCTCCAACTTTCGAAATCGCATTCCGACCCCGATATCAAAATTTCCACTTCCGATCGTACTCCTAAAAAACCTTCAAATTTCTATCTTTAGACAAATGACTTCAAAATGACCTACAGACATCCAAATTCACTTCCGATTGCGCTCCCCACTCCAGAATCACCATACGGAGCTATTCCCAGAATCGGAATTCCAAACGGACATCAACATCACTGAAATGCGCTTCAAGCCAAACTTAGGAAATTTCTTCAAAAATGCTGACTTCCACAATATGCATCGAAACGCTCCCGGGTTATCCAAAACCCGATCCAGACATACGCCCAAGTCCAAAATCATCATACGAACCTGCAGGAACCTTCAAATCCTAATTCGGAGGTCGTTTACTCAAAATTCCAATCTTAGTTGATTCTTCCAACTTAAGGCTTATAAAATGAATTTTCTTTCCAAATCAACTCTAAACTTCGAAATTCAATTCCGACCACACCTGCAAGTCATAATACCTGATATGGAGCTGCTCACGACTTCAAACCACTGAACGACGCGCTAGAGCTCAAAACGACCGATCGGGTCGTTACATATAATCTTGTATTTAACTTAAAAACGGGAGAAATTTACTTTCCTAGACATTGCATGAAGAAATCCTCTCTTGAAGCTCCTCCAAAATTGACCAAAGCAAGGAAGAAATGAAGAAATGGCCACAAATTTCGCCTATAAACTAATCTGCCCAGGCCCTTGCTACTCTCAGCGTTCGCATGCCCACGAGTGCGTTCGTAGAGCTTCCTCGAGCTAGCACTCCGCGATCGCGGTCCCCTACCCGCGTTCGCATAGGTCAAAGGGCCCCCAGGCCCCCAGTTCCCTTTTTCTCTATGCGTTCGCACACCAGACCCTGTGTTCGCATAACACAGTCCAGCAGCCTTCACAAATCGTTCTATGCGATCGCAAACAGCTACCCGCGATCGCACAAGACAAATCCAAATAGCCTCCAAATCCTTCTATGCGATCGCACACCCACTCACGCGATCACATAGAGTAAATACCCGCTGCGCTCACACCAGAAAACCAGCAACCCTTTCAAGGCAAAAATCGACCCGTTGAGCATCCGAAACACGCCCGAGGCCCCCGAGACCTCAACCAAAACTACCAACCAGACTCAAAACCTCATTAGAACTTAGTCGAGCCTCGAAATCACATCAAACAACACCGAAATCACGAATTACAACCCAATTCAAAATTTCCACTTCCGATCGGATTTCTCAAAAACCTTCAAATTTCTATCTTTAGCCAAATGACTCCAAAATGACCTACGGACATCCAAAGTCACTTCCGATCGCCCTCCCAACTCCCGAATCACCATATGAAGCTATTACCAGACTCGGAATCCCAAACGGACATCAACATCACTGAAATGCACTTCAGGCCAAACTTAGGAAATTTCTTCAAAAATGGCGACTTCCACAATATGCATCGAAACACACCCGGGTTATCCAAAACCTGATCCGGACATATGCCCAAGTCCGAAATCATCATACGAACCCGCAGGAGCTTTCAAATCCTGATTTGGAGGTCGTTTACTCAAAATTCCAATCTTAGTTGATTCTTCCAACTTAAGGCTTCTGAAATGAGAATTCTCTTTCCAAATCAAGTCTAAACTTTCCGAAATTCAATTCCGACCACACCGACAAGTCATAATACCTGAAATGGAGCTGCTCACGATGCGTTAGAGCTCAAAACGACCGTTCGGGTCATTACATATTTTTCCTTGAAATGAACTATATGCTTAATGATTTAATGTTACATGCGGCTTGTTTCCCTGAGATCATGGAATTTGAGAACATTTAAGGAGTTGTTCACTAAAAAGTAATTTATAAAGAATATTGTGTGGATTATGTGTGCATGTGACCGCTTCGCAATTTACATTCTACGAGCGGAGTGTTATTTCCCCCACTCTCATGCGAGCGGGCCGTACGCCACAACGAGATTGAAAGATATATTATGGTTCGGTCCGTTCGACCCTCGACAGTGAACACATATGATCATTATGATGGCTCAGGCCGGTGGTCCTTATCGTGTATGCACATGCTAAATTGTTAATGATTTTTTTTATGGATATTGAGTGGGCAGATATTTTTAAAAAAGGAAAAGTGAAGTAGTAATCGTATATTTACTTCCAGTATTTATTTGAATTACAGTTATCTTTAATGTTTACTATTTTTATCATCCTTGTATGTCTGTTACTGATATTATATCTTGTTTAATCATTTTGTTGGACCTTAGTGAGTGTCAAGTCGACCTCTCGTCACTACTTCTTCGAGGTTAGGCGGGATACTCACTTGGTACATATTTGTTTATGTACTCATGCTACGCTTCTGTACTTAATTGTACAAGTTCTGAGGCTGGTGCATCTGGTTATCAGATCGGAGATCGATTCTGATCATAGTTGGACCTGACTTCACGGTGAGCTGCTTCTCCTGACGATCCTCGGCAACACCATGGAGCTTCTTTTGCTTATTTCCCGTCTATTTTTTTCAGACAGTGGGACTGTATATTATATCTTTTGTATATTCTGTTCGTATGCCTGTAGGACTTGTGACACTAGTTCCTGGAACACACATTGTAGTTATTATGGATTACAGGTCTGTATATATATTGGCTCATGCCTCCTTATGACCGCTTTTGATTAAAACTGGCTAATTATCCTCTTTGATTTATGTTTTAAGCTTTGAAAACATGGTATATGTTGAAATGTTTAATCAAATAAGAAAGAACCCTTAGTAAATTGAGTGTTGGCTTGACCGACCCCACTGTTGGGCGCCATCATGACATGAGTTAGGATTTTGGGTCATAACATTAATTATGATGTTTAAAATATATTTACAGTTTATAATATATTTAAAGTTTATCCGATTCACTCAAATTTCAAGATACATCATCCTGAAGTTTAAACCTAAAAGTTCACTATACATCATCCTGAAGTTTAAACCTCAATGTTCAAACTTCAGGACATCGTGTCCTAAAGTTCAAAATTATATCAAAAAATTAGAACCTTATGTCCTGAATTTTAAATTAGCAGTTAGAAAATTCAGGACACTTAGTCCTAAATTTCGAATTTGCAACTCAAAAATTTAGTGCACTAGTATAGAATTCCAAATTAGTAGCTCAAAAATTCAAGATACAAAAAATTCAGGATATTTAGTTATGAAATTTGTGTGAATTGGATAATATTTAAATATACTAGTTTCAGGATACGTGCTTTGCGCGTGTACCCCATGTTAATGAGTACATAGTTTAAAATTTACATTAATACATTTAACAATGTGTTTGAGTTATAAAGTAAAAGTTAAAAAAATATACATTTTTGAAAATGATAAATGTTTATCTCATTTAGCTAGTTTAATTATAATATAATTTAATCCATTAAAAATTCTCTCTCCCTCTCCCTCTCTCCCTCTCTCTATCTTTTATATTCTTAAATATTTTCTTAGTTATTTGTTTTAATTGTGAGTGTTATTTCAAATGTTATACAAACACTAATGAATGAAAAATATTATTTAATTAGATAGTAAAATAAAAATATATTAAAGTT
This sequence comes from Nicotiana paniculata, assembly GCA_005239505.1. NCBI lineage: Eukaryota > Viridiplantae > Streptophyta > Magnoliopsida > Solanales > Solanaceae > Nicotiana > Nicotiana paniculata. The sequence continues at coordinate 7,161 of ML318016.1, forward strand.
CATATACAGTTTACGAAGATAGCATGGAAGGAACTTCAGTTATAATATATTGTTTAAACAAGAAAATAATTTATATTATTTTTAAGTAATTAAAGTTAACAGATTTTAAATTTCTAATTATTAAGACTTCGTACATAGTTTAAATAAGAAAAAATTTAATAAACAAAAGAGATAATTCTAGAAACATCCTCCAAGTTGTCACACCTCTTTTTTCCCGAGGAGGATAGGGATAGAGAGTTTTTCCAATTAAAGTGACATTAAATGAAATGAGATTATTTATTTATTCAGAGTCACCGCTTAAGATAATTATGGTATCCCAAGTCACCGGTTTATTTTAGGAAAAACTACCCTGTATAGCCCCTCAAAACTTTAATAGCCCATCTTTTTCCCCCTCGACCCGAAATGTCCCTCCGACCCAAACATACTGCATCTAATGGCCCATATAGATATAATACACTGACCCGCCTCTTAACTCATTTTATATTTTTTTCCTATTGCACTCGGCTCTCAACGCACTGACCCGCCTCTCGAAACACACCATTTCTTCTCAAAACACAGCTTCTGCATGTTTATCCTCTCAATGTAAGTCAAAATTAGGTTTTCTGATTTTTGTTCATAGTCTACTTTATAATGGAGGAAAAGAAGTCTTTGAAGAAAAATAGGAAGTTGAGCGCATCTCCACATTGTATGAAATTAGCTGGTAAATTAGTGAAATACAACCCTAGTTTCATTAGGAATGATGATGACGATTTTGAAGATTTACTAGTATTTGGGTGCGATTTGAGGCATGCAACCCCTGAATCTGTTGAAGCAACGCAAAATACCCCTATTGAAGGGATACAAAGTACCCCTGTTGATAGAAGGACTTGTTCACATAGCGGGACTCCCAGCGATAGAGTAACAAGGTCACAAACTGCTCAGCGAGTAGTTTTTGAAAAAGGCACAAGTTCAAAGAGAAAGATCAAAATGGTTGGAAAGGATGTTGTGAAGGATAAGGGTGAAGATTCTAAAAGGAAGACTAAAACGAATGGGGATGATGTTCCATCAAAAAAGAGAAAAGTTCATGTTGATCGAAAATGTTCTAACTCATCTAATTTGAATGTATTTTCTAATGATATAACTCTGACTTGTGTGCGCTTAATTTATTTTAGTATGTAGAAAATTTATCCAATATAGTAGTTATATTCCAGATTTGTATATAAAATGTATCATTCCTTTTCATATTGTATATAATTTGTATTAAGTCAATAAGTAATGTGCAATTTGTATATAAAGTGTATCATCTATACACATAGTGTATAAGTAATGTTTAAAGTGCGTATTTGTGATTGTTATGAAGCTTAAATATATTTATATTTTTGTGTTGTCTACAACTTTGGGACTACTATGTTCCTTTGGGTGATCATTATAGTACTCGTATCAGTGTGCACAAAAACTGCAGTATAGTGAAACATTTGAAAGATACTTTGGATGATCAGCAGATTGAGATGTTTAGAAGAACATGTTTTGGTTATTTTGTAAACTTGCCCGAATTTTTTATACAGAACCAATTTATCCATTCACTATTGCTTAGGGAAGTGGTGTCACCTAAAGATGATGAGCGTGAATAGCACCAAGTTGCGCTTTGGACTTGCAGAGTTTTGTATTATCACAGGTTTAAAGTGTAATGGTGATCCCAATAAGGATTATGAATCTGTCAAGTCGAGTCGGTTGATGGATGTCACGACCCAAAATCCTAACTTAGGTCGTGATGGCGCCCAACATTGGAGTCAGGAAAGCCAACACTCAATTTACTAAGGGTTCCTTCTTATTAGATTAAACATTTTAACATAAATTTAGTTTTTAAAAGTTAAGACATAAATTGACAAGGATAATTAGCCAGTTTTTAATCAAAAGTGGTCATGAGGAGGCGTGAGCCAATATATATACAGACCTGCAATCCATAATAACTATCACGTGTGTGCCAGGAACTAGTGTCACAAGTCCTACGGGCATACTAACAGAANTATAATAACGGCCACGTGTGTGCCAGGAACTAGTGTCACAAGTCCTACGGGCATACTAACAGAATATACAGAAGATATAATATACAATCTCACTGTCTGAAGGAAATAGATGGGAAATAAGCAAAAGAAACCCCATAGTGCTGCCGGAGATCGCTAGGAGAAAGCAGCTCACCGTGAAGTCCGATCCGTCTATAATCAAAATCAAGCTCTGTCCCGACAACCATATGCACCAGACTCAGAACTTGTACAATTAAGTACAGAAGTGTAGCATGAGTACATAAATACATATGTACCCAGTAAATATCCCGCCTAACCTCGAAGAGGTAGTGACGAGAGGTCGACTGGACATTCACTAAGGTCCAATAGTATAAATCAACAGAATATGATGAAAACAGTAGGTATGTAAAGGCAACGAATCAACAAATATATATAAGGCACTGAAATCCAAGGAAGTACTGGAAATAAATAGATTATTACTACTTCCCCTTCCCCCAAATATCTGTCAAAACAGTGTCCATGAATTTAGTAACAAATAAATCATGCGCATACATGATAAGGACAACCGACCGGAGTCATAAGATAGTCATGTCCGTGCACTGTCGAGGGTCGAACAGCCTGAACCATAAGTGCACCTTTCCATAAAGTACTCACATCTATGCACTGCCGAGGATCGAACGGGCCGAACCAAAAGTGCATCTTCCAATCCGCCGTGGCGTACAGACTGTTCTCATAAAAGTGGGAGAAATCACACTCTGCTCGTGGAATGTAAATTGCGAAGCGGTCACATGCACACACACTATTCCTTTTTAAATTATTTTTCAGTAAACAATTCCTTAACAATTTTCTCAAATTCCATGATCTCAGGGAAATAAGCCGCATGTAACATCTAATTTATTAAGAATATAGTTCATATTAAGTAAAACACAAGGCATGATATGGACCTAACTACCCGGACATAATAATAATAGCCGCTACGTACGGACTCTCGTCACTTTGTACGTACGCAACCCCCACAATTTTCACATATAGCATTTAAAACACCTACAGGGACAATTCCTTCTTACGAGGTTAGAAAGGAGACTCACCTTGCGTCGCACCAACTCCCCGAGTTAAGAATGCGCCCGAAACTCCAAACTCGACACCCACAGACTCGAAACTAGCCAAATGTTATACAAATATATCAATTTATATTCAAAGCATGGAATTCTCCTATTATTTAGTCAAATTCACCATTCTTGAAGAAATCCCAAAATTCAACCTTGGGCCCGCATGCCAGATTCTGAAAGTTCTCGAAGGAAACACTCACCTAACCTAAGGATCGTTAATATATGCTTTTTGTATGAATTCATAGCCAATGCACGGGTAATTTTCTACATTTTAAAAAGCCCTAGATTACTACCCCAAATCCTTAATTTTCACTGATTAGGTAGTTAATTTAGCTTGTAATTCATGCATTAAACTAATATTAGGATAGAATTTACTTAACTTCAATAACTAGGTCGTTTACCCCTCTTTAATGCTGAAAATCGTGCCAAGGAAGAAGAAGAAAGTGAAGGAAATGAATCAAATCCCGCTATAAAAACACACTGCCCAGTGGTTTCCTCTATGCGACCGCAGCCTGGGCAGTGCGATCGCAAGGATTTAATTGACCAGGCCAACATGGGCCTTCTATGCGAACACGGAGGGAGCCCTGCGAACGCACAGGGTAAGGAGTAGCTGGCCTGGCCCAATGGCCGGCTTTATGCGAACGCGGGTGAGGTTTACGAACGCACTGGGTCAGGAGCCCAACCCATCGCGATCGCGGTGCCTTTTGTGCGAACGCACATGGCATTCACCACCCCTGTCCAGGTCCTTCTCTGCGAACACGGTAACCCCTCTGCGAATGCAGAGAAAGAAACCAGACCTGGAATTTCTAGTGTTTTGAATTTAACTCCGAGGGGTCCGAAACTCACCCGAGCCCCTCGGGACCCCATCCAAAGGCACTGGCAGGTCTGTATTTATGATATGGACTTGGTCAAATTTTCAGAACGTGGAAAACAACAACGAAACTAAGAATTCGACCCCAAAACCAAATTGAATAAAACTTTGAACTTAAAGTTCTAGAATTTGCTAACAATGCGCCGAACCGACCTATACTATCGTAATGACACCAAATTTTGCAAAAAAGTCATAAATGACATAACAGAACTACTCCTGGTCTCAGAATTCTGTTCGGACCTCGATAACACAAAAACACGTCCCAAACCACAATATTAACTTAAGGAAATTCTTATTTCGATATTGGGCGCCGAAACGCTCCCGGGTCATCCAAAACCCATTATGAACATACGCCCAAGTCCGGAATCATCATACGAAGCTACTGAAACCGTCGAAACTCGATTCCGAGGTCGTTTGCTCAAAATGTTGACCGAAGTCAAACTTGAACTTAAAGGCCAACCTAAAGGAACCAGGTGTTCCAATATTGCTCTAAATATTTCTGAAACCCGGACCACCCGCCTCCGCAAGTCATAAATCACAATAAGCCGCTATGGGAAGTTTCATTTAGGGGAACGAGGTCCGATATCGCAAAATGACCGGTCGGGTCGTTACATTCTCCACCTCTTAAACAAACGGTCGTCCTCGAACGGGTCTAGAATCATACTTGAAGTGCTGAATAAGTGCGGATATCTGCTCCGTATGTCCTCCTCGGACTCCTAGTTCACTTTCTTGACTGGTTGGCCCCTCCACTAGACCTTCACTACAAAAACTCTCTTGGACATCAACTGGCGATCCTCCCTATCAATAATAGCAACTGGCTCCTCCTCGTAGCCCAACCTCTCATTTAACTGAATAGTGCTGAAATCAACCACGTGAGTGAAGTCGGCGTGGTACCTCCGGAGCATGGATACATGAAAGACCGGATGAACTCCTGATAAACTGGGAGGTAGGGCTAGCTCATAAACGGCCTCCCCAACTCGCCTCAACACCTCAAAGGGACCTATAAACCTCAGGCTCAACTTGCCCTTCTTCCCAAACCTCATAATACCCTTCATCAGTGAGACCTTCAACAGAACCTTGTCTCCCTCCATAAATGATACATCACGCGCCCTCCGATCCACGTAGCTCTTCTGTCTGGACTGTGCTGTGCAGAGCCTCTCCTGAATCAACTTCACCCTCTCCAAAGCATCCCTCACCAGGTCGGTACCATATAACTTAGCCTCATCAGGCTCAAACCACCCGATAGGGGAACGACATCACCGACCATACAAAGCCTCAAGTGGAGCCATCTCGATGCTAGACTGGTAGCTATTATTGTAAGCAAACTCGGCCAAAGGCAAGAAGTGGTCCCACTGACCTCCGAAGTCAATCACGCATGCCTTGAGCATGTCCTCCAATATCTGAATGGACGCTCCGACTGACCGTCAGTCTGAGGGTGAAATGCTGTGCTGAGATCTATCTGGGTGACCATCTCACTATGCAATGCTCTCTAGAAATGCGAGGTGAATTGATGATCTCGATCTGATATAATGGACACCGGCACACCGTGCAACTAGACTATATCCCGAATGTAGATCTGGGCTAACCTCTCAGAAGTATAAGTAGTAGCCACCGGAATGAAATGCGCCGATTTGGTCAATCTATCCACAATGACCCAAACCGCGTCAACCTCCCGCAAAGTCAGAGGCAACCCAACCACGAAGTCCATAGTGATGTGCTCCTACTTCCACTCAGGAATGGGCATCTGCTGAAGTAGGCCTCCTGGATTCTGGTGCTCATACTTAACCTGCTGTCAGTTAAGACACCTAGTCACATAATCCACAATGTCCCTCTTTATCCGCATCCACCAGTAATGCTGCTTCAAATCACGATACATCTTCGTAGCACCAGGATGAACAGAATACTGAGAACTGTGTGATTCCTTTAGAATCCTCTCCCTCAGGCCATCAACATTAGGAACACATAAGCGGTCCTGAAGTCTCAGAACACCATCCTCGCCAATAGTAACCTCCTTGGAACCACCCTGTACCACTGTCTCCCGAAGCTCCACTAAGTACAGATCATCGAACTACCGGGCCTTAATATCCCATAGTAACGGAGACTAAGCAACCACATGTGCTAAAAACCGGCGAGGCTCTGAAAGGTCTAATCTTACAAGGTGATTAGCCAAGGACTAAATGTCCAAGGCTAGAGGTCTCTCCTCCGCTGCAATATAAGCCAAACTACCCATACTCTCCGCCTTCCTGCTCAAGGCATCTGCTACCACATTTGCCTTGCCCGGATGATAAAGAATGGTGATATCATAATACTTCAACAACTCGAGCTATCTGCACTGCCTCAAATTAATATCTCTCTTCTTGAATAAGTGTTGCAAGCTGCGGTGGTCTGTACAAACCTCACAGGACACCCCATACAAGTAGTGCCTCCAAATCTTAAGAGCATTAACAATCGCCGCCAACTCTAAATCGTGCACAGGGTAATTCTTCTCCTGAACCCTTAGTTGGCGCGAAGCATAATCAATAAATCTCCCCTTCTGTATCAACACACACCCCAAGGAAATGTACGAAGCGTCGCAATACACTGTATACATCCCTGAACCAGAAGGCAATACCAGAACTGGTGCTGAGGTCAATGCTGCATTGAGCTTGTGAAAGCTCACCTCACACTCGTCAGACCATCGAAATGGGGAATTCTTCTGATTCAATCTGGTCAATGGAGCTGCAATATAAGAGAACCCCTCAACAAATCGACGATAATAGCCTGCTAGGCCCAAAAAGCTCCTGATCTCTGTAGCTGAAGTAGGACGCGACCAACTCTGAACTGCCTCGATCTTCTGAGGATAAACCTTGATATCCTATCCGGATACTACATGCCCCATGAATGCTACGGAATCCAACCAAATCTCACACTTGGAGAACTTAGCATATAGCTTCTGTTCCCGCAAGGTCTGGAGCACAACTCTCAAATGCTGCTCGTGCTCCCCCAGGCTACATGAGTAAATCAAGATGTCATCTATAAAGACAATAACAAAGGAATCAATATACGACCTGAACACACTATTCATCAAGTCCATGAATGCTGTTGGGGCATTAGTCAAGCCAAAGGACATCACTAGGAACTCATAGTGGCCATATCTCATACAGAAAGCAGTCTTCGGAACATCTGAGGCCCGAATATTCAACTAACGATATCCCGATATCAAATCAATCTTAGAAAACATCCGAGCACCTTGCAACTAGTCAAACAAATCATCAATGCGCGGAAAAGGATACTTATTCTAAATGGTGACCTTGTTCAACTTGCGTTAATTAATACACATCCGCATGGACCCATCATTCTTCTTCACGAATAGAACTGGAGCACCCAACGACGATATGCTCATTTTGATGAACCCCTTGGCTAACAAATCCTCAAGCTGCTCCTTCAACTCCTTCATCTCCTTCGGAGCCATACGATACGGAGGAATAGATATAGACTGGGTGCCTGGAGCTAAATCAATGCAGAAATCAATATCACAGTCCGGAGGCATGCCTGGAAGGTCTGAAGGAAATACATCAGCAAACTCTCGAACCACTGCCGCTGAATCAATCGCCGGAGACTCGGCGGTGGTGTCCCACACATAAGCAAGATAGGCCAGACAACCCTTCTCGACCATATGTCGAGCCTTCAGGAATAAAATAACCCGGCTGGCTGCACTAACTGAGGACCCTCTCCACTCCAGCATAGGCGACTGGGGAATGGCTAAAGTAACTGTCTTAGCATGGCAATCTAGCACGACATGATAAGGATATAGCCAATATATGCCTAGAATAACCTCAAAAATCAACCATGTCGAGCAATAAAAGGTCCGCTCTGGTATCGAACCCACAGAAGGTGACCACACAAGACCGATAGATACGGTCTACCACCACAAAATTGCCCACAGGAGTGGACACATATATAGGAGAACCCAAGGACTCGCAAGGAGCATCCAAAAAATGAGCAAATAATGATGAAACATATAAATAGGTGGATCCTGGATCAAATAATACTGAAGCCACTCTACCACATACTGAGATAATACCTGTGATCACGGAATCTAAGGCCACTGCATCTGATCTGGACGGAATAGCATAGAATCTAGCTGGAGTACCAGAAGGCTGAGCTCCACTAGAGTGAACAGGAGCTGCCTGACCTCCCCTTGACTGGCCTCCACCTCTAGGACGACCCCTGCCGACCTGTCCTCCACCTCTAGGTAGTCAGACTACTGGTGTCGGACCCATCGACTGATAACCCTGCTGTACGGCCTTGCCCCGATACCTGGGACAATGCCTCCTCATATGGCCTGGATCTCCACACTCGTAACAACCCCAGGTACCATAGTCTGCTGCCCCGAAGAAGAACCCTGAATGGCCGAAGAGCGGTGTAAGCCCTCTGGCATAGCACTGAAGTAGGGGTCGGAGGATCTCAGACGACTGGGATAACCACTAGGTGAACTCTGAATGGCTGGAGGACGGTAGGAATGCTCTGGCATGGCGCTAAAATGAGGCCTCTCCGGAACACCTCGGGGAGGTGGTGGAGGTGCTGAATATGAAGGCCTGCTGGGCTGACTACTGCTGAACTGACCTCTGCCCCTAGCTGGGGCACCTTTGAAATCTCCGGAGAATCTAGCTCTCTTGTCCTGCTGCCCCTGCTCCCTGATCCTCGACCGATACCCCTCGATTCTGCGAGCAATCTCTACCACGCGCTGATAAGGAGTACCCATCTCCACTTCTCGGGCCATGGTGGCCCTAATATCTGGATGCAACCCAGCCACAAATCTCCAAACCTTCTCTGCATCAGTAGGTAGTATCATGAGTGCATGGCGAGACAACTCAGAAAATTTAGCCTCATAATCTGTCATTGACATCTGTCCCTGCTCTAGCCGCTCAAACTGATACCACAGCTCTTCCCTCTCAGAGGTTGGGATATATCTATCCAGAAACATTTGTGTGAACTGCTCCCAAGTGACATGAGGAGAATCTGCTGGCTTGGTGAGAATATAGGACTGCCACCACCTACGAGCTTTGTCCTCCAACTGGAAGGTAGTGAAATCCACTCCATGGGACTCTAGTATACTCATATTGTGCAGTCTGTCCCTGAACCTGTCCACAAAGTCCTGGGCATCCTCGCCTCGCTCACCCCCAAATACTGGAGGGTGCAATCGAGTCCATCTATCCAATAACTTTTGCGGATCACCGTCCGCAACTGGTCTGGGCTCAAGTGCTGCTGCAACAGTTTGGACCCCACTCACGGGCAGTGTACCCGGGGTATGATATAATGCTGCTGTCTGGCCTGCACCCTGGGTAGTAGGGCTCTGGACTCCCCCTCCCACCTGAGAAGTGGCAGGATTTACTGAAAATAAACCAGCCTGGGACATAGTGTCCATAAATCTCATCATACGGCCCATGACTGCCTGAAAGCCTGGCGCCGTCATGAAGTCTACTGGAGCAGGATGTGCTGGAGGCACCTCGTCCTGCTCCTCTATAATAAGGTCCTCTGGTGGCGGAACCAGAATAGCTCTGGGACGCCCTCATCCCCTACCGTGGGCTGGTGCCCTCCCCCGGCCTCTGCCGCGACCTTGGACAATGGGGGTAGTGGCCCTTCCCGGGTCTGGAACATCAGATGCACGCGTCCTCACCATCTGTGAGAGAATAGAAAAATGAGTTTAGTAAATAGTCAACTGCACGATAGAATAAGAACAAATAGAGGTTTCCTAACACCCTATAGCCCCCTGAAGATAACTACAGACGTCTCCGTACCGATCCGCAAGAATCTACTGGGTTTGCCCGTGACTCGTTAGACTTACGTGAACCTAGTGCTCTAATACCATGTATTCACGATCCAAAATCCTAACTTAGGTCGTGATGGCGCCCAAAAGCGGGATCAGGCAAGCCAACACTCAATTTACTAAGGGTTCCTTCTTATTAGATTAAACATTTCAACATAAACTCAGTTTTTAAAACTTAAGACATAAATTGACAAGGATAATTAGCCATTTTTTAATCAAAAGTGGTCATGAGGAGGCGTGAGCCAATATATATACAGACCTGCAATCCCATAATAACTATCACGTGTGTGCCAGGAACTAGTGTCACAAGTTCTACAGGCATACTAACAGAATATACAGAAGATATAATATACAATCCCACTGTCTGAAGGAAATAGATGAGAAATAAGCAAAAAAAACCCCATGGTGCCGCCGGAGATCGCCAGGAGAAAGCAGCTCACCATGAAGTCCGGTCCGTCTACAATCAAAATCAAGCTCCGGTCCGACAGCCAGATGCACCAGCCTCAGAACCTGTACAATTAAGTACAGAAGCGTAGCATGAGTACATAAATATATATGTACCCAGTGAGTATCCCGCCTAACCTCGAAGAGGTAGTGACGGGAGGTCGACTGGACACTCTCTAAGGTCCAACATTATAAATCAACAGAATATGATGAAAACAGTAGGCATGTAAAGGCAACGAAGCAACAAATATATATAAGGCACTGAAATCCAAGGAAGTACTGGAAATAAATAGACAATTACTACTTCCCGTTCCCCCAAATATCTGTCAAAACAATGTCCATGAATTTAGTAACAAATAAATCATACACATACAGGAAAAGAACAACCGACCGGAGTCATAAGATAGTCATGTCCGTGCACTACCGAGGGTCGAACGACCTGAACCATAAGTGCACCTTTCCATAAAGTACTCACATCTATGCACTTCCGAGGATCGAACGGGCCGAACCAAAAGTGCATCTTCCAATCCACCGTGGCATACGGGCTGTTCCCATAAGAGTGGGGGAAATCACACTCCGGTCGCGGAATATAAATTGCGAAGCGGTCACATGCACACACACTATTCCTTTTTAAATTATTTTTCAGTAAACAATTCCTTACAAATTTTCTCAAATTCCATGATCTCAGGGAATTAAGCCGCATGTAACATCTAATTTCTTAAGCATATAGTTCATATTAAGTAAAAGACAAAGCATGATGTGGACCTAACTACCCGGACATAATAATAATAGCCGCTACGTACGGACTCTTGTCACTTTGTACGTACGTAGCCCCCATAATTTTCACATATAGCATTTAAATCACCTACGGGGACAATTCTCTCTTACGAGGTTAGAAAAGAGACTCACCTCGCGTCGCACCAACACCCCGGGTCAAGAATGCGCACGAAACTCCGAACTTGACACCCACAGACTCGAAACTAGCCGAATGTTATACAAATATATCAATTTATATTCAAAGCATGGAATTCTCCTATTATTTAGTCAAATTCACCATTCTTGAAGAAATCTTAAAATCCAACCCCAAGCCCGCATGCCCGGATTCTGAAAATTCTCGAAGGAAACACTCACCCATAACCTAAGGATCGTTAATATATGATTTTTGTATGAATTCATAGCCAATGCACGGGTAATTTTCTACATTTTCAAAAGCCCTAGATTACTACCCCAAATCCTTAATTTTCACTAATTAGGTAGTTAATTTAGCTTGTAATCCATGCATTAAACTAATATTAGGGTAGAATTTACTTACCTTCAATAACTAGGTCGTTTGCCCCTCTTGAATGCTGAAAATCGTCCCAAGGAAGAAGACGAAAGTGAAGGAAATGAATTAAATCCCGCTATAAAAACACACCGCCCAATGGTTTCCTCTATGCGATCGCAGCCTGGGCAGTGCGATCACAAGGCTTTAAATGACCAGGCCCACATGGGCCTTCTATGCGAATGCGGAGGGAGCCCTGCGAACGCACAAGGTAAGGAGTAGCTGGGCTGGCCTAATGGCCGGCTCTATGCGAACGCGGGTGAGGTGTGCGAACGCACTGGGTCAGGAGCCCAACCCATCGCGACCACGGTGCCTTTTGTGCGAACGCACATGGCGTTCACCATCCCTGCCCAGGTCCTTCTCTGCGAATGCGGTAACCCCTCTACGAACGTAGAGAAGGAAACCAAACCTGGAATTTCATGTGTTTTGAATTTAACTCCGAGTGGTCCGAAACTCACTCGAGCCCCTCGGGACCCCATCCAAAGGCACTGGCAGGTCTCTATTCATGATATGGACTCGCTCGAATTTTCGGAACGTGTAAAACAACAACGAAACTAAGAATTCGACCCCAAAACCAAATTGAATCAAACTTTGAACTTAAAGTTCTAGAATATGTTAACAATGCACCAAACCGGCCTATACTACTCAGAATGACACCAAATTTTACAGGCAAATCATAAAGGGCATAACGGAACTATTCCTGATCTCAAAATTATATTCGGACCTCGATAACACAAAAACACGTCCCAAACCACAATATTAACTTAAGGAAATTCTTATTTCAATATTGGACGCCGAAACGCTCCCGGATCATCCAAAACCCATTCCGAACATATGCCCAACTCCGAAATCATCATACGAAGCTACCAGAACCGTCGAAACTCGATTCCGAGGTCGTTTGCTCAAAATATTGACCAAAGTCAAACTTGGCCTTAAAGGCCAACCTGAAGGAACCAGGTGTTCCAATATTGCTCTAAACATTTCTGAAACCCGGACCACCCGCCCCCGCAAGTCATAAATCACAATAAGCCGCTATGAGAAGTTTTTTTTAGGGGAACGGGGTCCGATATCGCAAAACCACCAGTCAAGTCGTTACAATGGAATTGTACTTTCCAAGCATGTCGAAAGTGTCTAAGAAATTGTTAACTGACTGTTTCTTAAAAAAGATGAGAAAATATGATGAGGACGCATTAAAGGTTGCAGTATTGTATTTCATTCACAATTTCCTATTTTCTATTACGAATGTTGATTTGATAACAAAGAATGATTATCTGTGGGTTGAATCTGGTGATTTTGAGACTTTCCCTTGGGGAAAAGTGGTTTTTAATGCTACGTTGGAGTCAATGAAGGATAAGGTTCATATTAGGAGAGGGATGTACCGATATGGTGGTTTGCCTTTGGCATTCCAGTGTTGGTTTTATGAATACTGCCCCTATACTCACAAAAACCTCGCTTACCCACATGGAGATCTTGTGCCACGCTTACTAAACCGGACTGTAAAGAAGAAGGTGACCTTCAAGAGGTTAAGGAAAGAATTTTTTCTTTTAATTCACGAGCAGGTAAAAAATAATTTTATTTAGTTTACAACATTTTGTAGCAATACATATGAATCTACTTTTGATACATAAATTATGCATTTCTGATGCATAAATTATATATTTCTAATACATAATATCAAGTAACCGTATGATGTGTAGTTTTTACAAGTAATATATTGGTTGTATTTTATTTGTTGTTGGTGTTTGGTAACATTGCCCCAACAAATGTTGAACAAACAAGGCTTGAGTTGAATTTTTTGTCCCTGTGTATGAAGATCAAAATGTTGAGGTTAATCCAAGAGATGATGTTGATGATTTCAACGCTCGACCTAAAAAATATTCTAAGAAGCACCCAAAAAATAAGCTGGAATCACAGACTAGCAACAATAAGAATACATATCCACAACCCAGTAACAATAAGAATGAGTTGAAACTTCTGAGAAGTGAAATCAACACGGTACAATTCTATTTTGGTTTTGAGAAGTTTTGACAACTTAATTGATATTCGATTTCACTTATTCTTTTATAGGTAAACGACAAGGTTTCGTATTTGGAGAAGTTAATGATTTCCTCATTTGAAAGGTATTTAAAGTTCTAGGTGAACGCGATGGTTCAAAGGTATTCTCATGGCTATGCATATTTCTTTTTTATACATGTTACATGCGGCTTGTTTCCCTGAGATCATGGAATTTGAGAAAATTTAAGGATTGTTCACTGAAAAGTAATTTATAAAAAATATTGTGTGTGCATGTGACCGCTTTGCAATTTACATTTCGCGAGCGAAGTGTTATTTCCTCCACTCTCATGGGAGCGGGCCGTACGCCACGACGAGATTGAAAGATATATTATGGTTCGGGCATTCGACCCTCGGCAGTGCACAAATAGGATCATTATGATGGCTTTGGCCGGTTTTCCTTATCCTGTATGCGCATGCTAAATTGTTAATGATTTTTTTTTATGGATATTGAGTGGGCAGATATTTTTAAAAAAGGAAAAATGAAGTAGTAATTGTATATTTACTTCCAGTATTTATTTGAATTATAGTTTCTTTAATGTTTACTGTTTTTATCATCCTTGTATGTCTGTTACTGATATTATATCTTGTTTAATCATTTTGTTGGACCTTAATGAGTGTCAAGTCGACCTCTCGTCACTACTTCTTCGAGGTTAGGTGGGATACTCACTGGGTACATATTTGTTTATGTACTCATGCTACGCTTCTGTACTTAATTGTACAGGTTCTGAGGCTGGTGCATCTGGTTATCAGACCGGAGCTCGATTGTGATCATAGTTGGACCTGACTTCACGGTGAGCTGCTTCTCCTGGCGATCCTTGGCAGCACCATGGAGTTTCTTTTGCTTATTTCCCTTCTATTTCTTTCAGATAGTGGGACTGTATATTATATCTTTTGTATATTCTGTTAGTATTCCCGAAGGACTTGTGACACTAGTTCCTGGCACACACGTTGTAGTTATTATGGATTACGGGTCTGTATATATATTGGCTCACGCCTCCTTATGACCGCTTTTGATTAAAACTGGCTAATTATCCTCTTCGATTTATGTTTTAAGCTTTAAAAACATGGTATATGTTGAAATGTTTAATCAAATAAGAAAGAACCCTTAGTAAATTGAGTGTTGGCTTGCCCGACTCCACCGTTGGGTGCCATTACGAAAATTTCAAGATACATCATCCTGAAGTTTAAACCTCAAAGTTCACGATACATCATCCTGAAGTTTAAACCTCAATGTTCAAACTTCAGGACATCGTGTCCTAAAGTTCAAAATTATATCAAAAAATCTTATATCCTGAATTTTAAATTAGTAGTTAGAAAATTCAGGACACTTAGTCCTAAATTTCGAATTTGCAACTTGATCACGCTCAACTATGTCTAATAAAAGACTAAACGGGCGTTGCAAATATAATCTGGGGTATTAAGCCCAGAGTCGATCCCACAGGGAGTTGACGTATCAAGCAAGCTGTCAGAATACTAAACTGTCACTTGGTGTTGTTTCAACTACTACAACTGAATGAAAATATTAAAACTAAAGATTAACTACAATAAGGTGTAAACAATTGTAATAAAAGTCTAAAGTTATGGTTTCCCCCGTCGGTGAACTTTCTTCTCGGATACATCTTATAGTTTGATTAGTTGTCTCTATCAATCATGAACACTCTAGCTACCATAAATCTCTCTCAAGTAATTATGATAATTTACTAGACGCACTCTCTCAAGTTACGCTAGCTAGATTGCATTACAGTTCACTTTAGATTGCACCCGAGGTATCGTTATCTCTAATCCAACCTCTAAACCCTCGGTTATGACTTTCGTCTATACTCTGGGAGTGGTGTTGTTCAAACAACTACCTAAATATGCACTCTCTCTCAAGTAGATACATAATAAATAGGAACAGCTAATTGATGGCCATTCAATTAACTACAACAAGAACGTAGTTGAACAAATAGAGATAAATAAACCAATCATAACTATATTAATAACACAATAAGTTTATCCCCCAACGGGTTCCACCAAAACCCTAGATTAAAGAAATTAGCTAAACATGTTCATAAGAATCAAATCCAAAATAACTTGCATAATTAAACTACAAAGTAACGAATAAAAGCTGTACAAATCGATGTTTGACTTCTCTTCAATGGCTTCCTCTCTTTAGGGGCCAAACGCTCGGCTAACGCCCGGGTGTTCCCTTTTCGACTCTTGAGCGTATTTTTGACGTATTTGCATCCTTTTAGCTTGACTTCCATCTCCAATTCACCTACACATGAAATAGACTCCATTATGCACATACAA
>ML318019.1:0-25173 GCA_005239505.1 Nicotiana paniculata
TCACTTTAATTGGAAAAACTCCCATACCCCCTTGGGGTGTATAAAAAAGGAGGTGTGACAACACTTAATAATGAACAAACGTAAACAATAAAAATCAAAAAAATAAACTTCAAGCTTAACAAAAAGCTGGCAGCGAATCAACAACTCAAATAAGCTAAAGTCATGTCTTTAATTACTAATAGTAGTGAACAATAAACAAATCAAACATTCCATATAAATTTAAGTAAAGAATGGACCTTTGGAAGTTTAAAATTGCGTATATAAGAATTTCCGTCAATGCGTTGTATAAAATAATCCGGCAACTCGAACTTCACCGGAAACAATGGACGACACTTAAATCGGGATCCACGAACGGCGACCTCGGATTTAACAAAAAAACTTTGAACTTCATCCGGGTTTAACAGAGGCAAAACGGACTATTGGAATGCTTTTTGGCGCTGATTTCGACCGAAATAGTGGTGTCTTAGTGGTCGAATTCGGTGATTGGCCGGTGAGGAGGAGCGCTAACAGGCGGCGATAACAGTAGCGTAAAGGTGAGGGGGAGAGAGAGATGGGAACAAGGGTGAGAGAGCAGCGTCGCCGATGGTTGTTGGCTCGCCGGATTCCGGCGAGTTCGGTGGCGAGGAAGCGGCATATTTGAAATTTCGGCGGCTGTCCCTCTTTTCCCTTCTTGTAATGAGACTCAAATCTCTTTTGTTTTAAATTCAGGAAGATGGATTGCTATCCTTCTCTCTTTTTTTTTGTGTCCCTTCAAGAAAGAAGCTGATGCTTCTGTTATATAGTGCAGTGTGAGTTGTGGATTATGTATAATGGGTGTGTGCGCATATTGTGTGATGTGAGATGTGAGGGTAAGGCATGAGTGAAGTGGATAAGTTGGATGTTATTTTTTATATATTATTTTCTAATATAGTATTATATAAATAAATAAATAATATATATATATATATATATATATATATATATATATATATATATATATATATATATATATATATATATATATATNTTTCTTCTATTTAAACATAGGAACAAATCTTATATTCTAAGAATAGGAATATTTTTTGTAGTTTTTAATTTTCTTAAATAAACTCTATTAAGAGTAAGATAAAAATTTAAAATAGTAAGATTAGATCTAAAAGAAATATTTACACCACAATAGTATAGAATTTTAGTGTGGACAAAAATTAGTTGTTCACAACGAGAAGTTCACGAGGGTACTTGCGGGAACCATTCTGGTGCCTAATCACTAGTTCACAAAGTCATCAAAGCAAGATACTATTTGGCCAATATGGAGAAAGATATTAAAGAATTCGTTCGAAAATGCAATAAGTGCCAAATGTATGCACCGATTATCCACCAACTCGGAGAGAAACTTCATTCAGTCCTATCCCCATGGCCATTCATGAAATAGGGAATGAACATCGTCGGTCCTCTGCCATCGGCCCCAGGTAAAACTAAATTCATTTTATTTATGACTGAATACTTCTCTAAATGGTTTGAATCACATGCATTCGAGAAAGTCAAAGAAAAAGAAGTTATATACTTCGTCTGGGATCACATCATATGTCGATTTGGGAAACCTTCCGAAATCGTATGCGACAATGGGAAACAATTCATTGGCAGCAAAATAACAAAGTTTCTTGAAGATCATAAAATAAAAAATATCTGATCGACATCGTATCATCCTAGTCGGAACGGATAGGCCAAATCGACAAACAAGACCATCATTCAGAATATGAAGAAAAGATTGAATTACGCAAAGGGAAAATGGAGAGAAATTTTACTCGAAGTCCTTTGGGCATATCGAACAACGTCAAAATCCAGTACGGGCAACACCGTTCTCCTTAGTATATGGCACTGAAGCCCTGATCCTGGTTGAAGTCGGGTAACCCAGCGCCAAATTTTGGTACGCAACAGAAGAGTCAAATCACGAGGCTATGAATACGAGCCTCGAGCTACTAGATGAAAAATGGAAAGCCACCGTCGTCCGAATCGCCGCGCAAAAGCAACACATCAAAAGGTACTATAATCTAAGGGCCAACGTTCGCCACTTTAGAATCAGGGATTTATTTCTCGGAAAAGTCACCCTCAATACTTGAGAACCAAATGAAGGAAAACTCGGCCCAAATTGGGAAGGACCGTATCACCACTCAAACGATATTATTTTTGACGTATGACTTCCTCTTTTTTTTATTTTTTGTATTAACTTATTTCAGTTGTTCGAGTGAAGGCATCGAAGTTCTCTCCAAACATGGAATCCTTAGGTCTCAAAGCACACTTGCACTCCTTTTACCTTCGATCGGATTTTGTCCCAAATGGCTTTTTCCGACAAGGTTTTTAACGAGGAAACCATTTGTTCGTGCTAACTTAGAGTATCCGAAGCTTCTTTACAATCAACCTGAAACACTGGGGAGCATCACCCTCGAATGTTATGTTTTCAAAGAAAATACTTCTTGTCAACGGGGTCTCGATAGAAATTTTTTGTAAAGGACCCAACGGTCGAATGAACCGTGTCCATGTAGATCGCTCAAGCCCTAGTGGAAAAACATGTATGCATGTATGGACTATTGAAAGAAGTATTTTTCCTTACCAGATGTCCTGTGCCTTAATGAAATTTCCACTTTACAAGTTTCATAATTATGTTTTGGGCCGATTACCCCCTTTCTCCTTCTTATTTTCATGGAAACAGAATATCTTAGTAGGCTGCTCAAGCAATTAGGAAAATTTCCTGATTTTAATTTCCATCCTAAATGTGCTAAAATGAATCTGATTCTGTTGGGGTTCGCAGATGATTTACTCTTATTTTGTAGAGGGGGTGTTATGTCTGTTCATATGCTATTTGATAGGTTTCAATGTTTTTCTAAGGCCTCTGGTTTGGTTGCAAACATGAGCAAAAGCTCTTTTCACTGTGGAGGTCCAAAATGATATCCATAATCTCTTGGGATTCAGCAAAGGGGAACTCCTTATTAGATACTTAGGGGTCCCTCTAAGCACCAAGAGAGTATTTGTTGTTCAATGCCAACCTCTTTTGGATAAAATGTTGGGAAGGATTAAATCCTGGACTACTAGATTCTTATCCTATGCTGGTAGATCCCAATTAATAAAGTCAGTGTTGTTCTCTATACAAATCTTCTGGGCACAGATCTTCATCTTACCCAAGAGAGTTGTTAAAGTCATTGAAGCTACTTGTAGAAATTTCCTTTGGTCTGGTGGTACTGAGTTGTCAAAAAAATCTTTGTTAGCTTGGGATAGGATCTGTTATCCAAGGTCGGCGGGTGGTTTAAATATTCTAAACATGGCATGTGATGACCCAAAAAGTCATCTCTCATTTATAAGTTAAAATTGTGTTCCGAGGCCTTAAAGCCCTCCTTTTATCTCATCTTATTTTGCGTGCGCATATATCCGGGAAGCTTCTATGTGAAAAACTGAGAAAAATACTAAATTGGCCTTTAATATTGAATTTAAGTTGACTTCGGTCAATATTTTGTGTAAATGGATCCGGACGCGTGATTCGATGGTCCTGGAGGGTCCGTAGGAAAATATGGGGCTTGGGCGTATGCCCGGAATTGAATTGCGAGGTCCCAAGCCCGAGAAACAAATTTTGAAAAAAATTGTTCTACTGAAAATATAAGAGTTCTGGAAATTTGTTTATATTTAAAGTTTATGGTATCGGGCCCGTATTTTAATTCTGGATCCCGGTACAGGTTAAATATGATATTTGAGTTGTTTTTGTAAAATTTGGTAAGAAACGGAGGTCATTTGATGTGATTCGGACTCGTAGTTGTGAAATTTGATACTTTGGAAGTTTTGGAATTTTTCTTTGATTTTAATGCTAAATTCGTTGTTTAAGATGTTAATTTGGCGATTTTACCGCACGAGTAAGTCCGTAGGATGTTTTTGAGGTTGTGTGCATGTTTGGTATGGAGCCCCGAGGGCTCAGATGAGTGTCAGATAGGTGTCGGAGTGGTTGAAACTTAGAAAAATATGATGTTTTTGCTGTTTGCTGGTGTCTGGGTTTTTACCCTATGTGAACGCGTGGAAACCCACGCGAACACAATGAGAAACGGGGAGGGGCCTGGCATTTACTCTATGCGAACACATAGACTGGCTCGCAAACGCACAGCTGGGCAAGGGCAACCCCGTGCGAACGTGGCTTATCCAGTGCGAACGCATAGCTTAGGAGGGGAGCTGGGGGTTGGGTAGTCTTAACCCTATGCGAACGCAGCTCGTAGCTCGTGAACGCATAGGCCAGTGAAGTCAAGCCTATGAGAACGCACTGCCCTGGTAGCGAACGCATAGGCTATATTTTGCCCAGTCTTTTTTAAACCAGTAGCAAAAACAGGAATAGATCCCATTTTCATATTATCTTCCATAGAATCCGACCTTGGGCGATTTTTGAAGAGGAATTTCATCACCAAATCATAGGTTCGTGTTTCTAATCTCATTTTCTTCATTTTCCATTAACACCCATTAGATTTCTAGGCCTAAATCTTGTTCTTCAAGGGTAGAAATTAGGGATTTTAGGAGAATTAGGAATTTTACAAATTTGGGAATTTAGACCTTGATTTGGGGTCGGATTCCGAAACTAATTACATATTCGGGCTTGTGGGTGAATGGGTGATCGGGTTTGGTCCGAACCTCGTGTTTTGACCAAGCGGGCCCGTGGTCAATTTTTCATTTTTTGGGAAGAATGATGTAAAACCTATAATTAAGCATTGGGATGGAATTGTTTGGCATTTATTGATGTTATTGATTTGAATATGTCTAGATGCAAGTGAATTGGATTCAAATTCAAAAGAAAAGCGGTAATCGAGGCTTGAGTTTGGTCGTGGAATTTGAGGCAAGTGTTTGGCTTAATCTTAGCTTGAGGGAATAGGTGTTGTGTCTTATTTTCTATGTGTAAGTATCATGTTCAACGTATATGTGAGGTGACGAGTACCTATACGTTTGATGTTTTATACGTCAATACCACACAAGAGGGGGGGGGGGTGATTTGTGTGGGGTCCAATGTTCGAGTGCTATCTAAATAGAAGAACCTGGTTCTTTTTGGTGTCCCAACTTCTACTAGTGCGGAATAATAAATGCAGTAAATTAAAAACACAGATATTTTTACGTGGAAAACACTTAGCTCAAAAGGTGAAAAAACCACGACCTACTCCTCAGTAGGATTTTCCCAAACTCTTCACTATAACTCTAACCCAAACAACATTTACAAAATAAACTCTTTTGTAAACCTAGGACTAACTCTAATCCCTTTGTAGCAAACTAGCCCCTAGCTAATTGTGACAAGCTTCAAGTTAACTCTAACTTGAACAATGTGTACCTATTACATTTGCTTCTAATAAAGCTGAAATATACAATATTAAATCACATACTACAACCAACTAGACTCGAAAGACAAACAGATGGAACTGGTTCTTCTAGCTGGTCAGTAGCCTTTGTGTCGCACAAGGATTCTGCTTGCAAAATTTCTCTAGTAATTTTGCCTTCAGTTCTTGCTTCAATTTTGTCTTTGTGCGAATAAATCTTCAGTAGAAATACTTCAACATTATATAGCGCCAGAAGTTGAGATGTTCTTATTTAGTTCTAATGCAACTCTTCCTTGGTGGAAGAGTTTGTGTTTAACTCAACTTCCTTCCTTTATTTTTGTCCTTTCTGAACTCGAACTCTACCCCTTATCAATTTGCAACCTTTTCGCATTAGGAGACAATCTCTTAATTTATGGATAATTCACAGATCACGTTTATCTCTTGTGCATGTACGGTTCTTGTGCCAATTGGTTTGTTCGAGATGTTTGCCCTGATGGACCTGGTTCAACTTGCTAGGCATTTGTCAATCTTCAAAACCATGCAGTGACTTGGGTCAACAACGTTGGTGTCAATCATGCACGTGAGTCGAATATTGTGATTTATATGGTTTTTTGTAAGTAATATTTGAGTTTCACTTTATAGTTATCCATGTTGGTGGAAATTCCTTGATATTGAATAGTGTTGATTATTAGTTTCAGTTGAAGATTTTTATGCGAAGTTATGTACTAAGTGAGATTGGATATAGTTGTTTTTTCCTTGCCGGGATGGTATTAATTCTACTGTTAACTCCCTTGTCGGAACGTTATGGTTTTATTTTTGTTCACTCTGTTATTGTTCCTTGTTGGATTTCTATCAATTGATGTATTTGGGTGAGGAAGAGTGTAAAAGCACGAAGGATGATGCCGTTCGTGAGATTTGAGTGAATGTTAATGCACGAAGGGCGATGTCGTGTCGATATTGTGATTTTAAAATCACGAAGGGTGATGTCGTGCCATGATATGAGAGAATATGCACGAAGGATAATGTCATACCATGATATTGTGAGGTAAAAGCATGAAGGGTGATGCCGTGTCTAATATATTGATTCTGATGATGAGGATGAGAGTAAAAACACGAAGGTAGATGCCGTGCACTTGTTTTCGTATTACTATTTTGTTGCTTAAATTGATATCTAAATTGTGCCTTACCTTGTTATTTCAATTATTGATATCTCCTCCCCTCAACATGTTCCCCTTTTCATTTGTGCTTAACTGCTTATCTTTCGTTGTATTATTTTTCTCCGTATACTATTAAACTGCACAGGTTGACTTTGGTTGTCGTGTCCTAGCCTCGTCACTACTTTACCGAGGTTAGGCTCGACACTTACTCAGTACATGGGGTCGGTTGTACTAATGCTACACTCTGCAGCATTCGTGCAGATCCCGGTGTAGGACCCTACAGACCATAGATCGAGGTTGCTGCCTTCAGTCCAGTGGAGACCCTGAGGTAGTCCTGCAGGCATCCGCATGCCTTGGCATCCCCTCATACTTATTTTATATTTCGTTCTAGTTATTTTAGAAACAGATGTACTTATTTCATTCAGACCTTTATATGTATTATTCATAGACAGTCCGTGAGTTTGTGACTCCAAAATTCTGGGATTGTTTTTTTGTGAAATTTCGTAAAGGCATTGCATTGAGCTAATATACCTTGCTTCATTTTATACTTTTATTTATGTTAGTGATGTATTTCACATATTATTAGATAATAATAAAGGAATAAGGTAAATTAAATATTCATGTTGGCTTACCTAGCAGGTTCAACGTTAGGCGTCATCACAGTCCCGACGGTGGGAAATTCGGGTCGTGACATGGCAGTTTGGAATAAAGCGGCAATTAGTAAACTGTTGTGGAATATTTGTAGGAAAAAATATAAACTTTGGGGTAAGTGGATTCATTGTTACTATGGGAGGAACATAAATATGTTTGAAGAATGTCTCGAAGCAAGCATCTTGGATCGTTCAAAAGATTTTGAAAGCCGCAAAGTACTTTAATGAAGCAGGTTATATATTGAATGAGGTACAGAATATGCAGAAGTTCTCTACAATGTAATTTTACTTGAAGTTAAGGGGTACATTCCAGAAAGTAACATGGAGAAAACTTGTCTGTAACAACCAAGGTTTACCCTAATGGATTTTCATATCAGATTGGATGCACTTGGGAGATTGTATACAAGAGATAGATTATTCAAGTGGGGTGTGACTCAAGATCAATTTTTTCCCTTATGTGAGCAAGATCATGAAATCTTGGACCATATGTTCTTTACCTGTGATACCACAACACAACTCTGGAAGAAGCTATTCAACTGGATAGGTGTCACTAGAAATCCAATAGCCTAGTGGAAGCAATCCAAGAGCTGAGGTATATAGAATGCTACTAGCGGCTGATGTTTACCATGTGTGGATGGAAAAAAATTATAGAGTGTTTCAGGGAAAGAAGCAATGTATTGGGGTACTGGCAAGACAGATAGTTCAAAAAATTTATTTTAGAGGTTCAATGAAGGTGAAGATTGCAAATTGGCCGGAGAACTTAAACTACTACTCAGCCTAATTATTGTTGTTACTTGATGTCCAATATTTAGTGTTTGTATTTTGTACATAACTCCAATTTTGGTAATAAAAATCTAACTAATTACCAAAAAAATTATATGTTTAAATAATTACTAGGTTTTGTAATTATATTAAATCCAATTACAAGGTTTCCTTCCAAATAGACTCTGGAAGAAAATTAAAAACAGGCAAATTGTGACAATTTTTCCAAATTTATTTCAAGTAGTGATAACATTGAATATACATTCAAGTGGGATTATTGAAAGAACAACTCTTGATTTCCTCAATCAACACAATGAGCTGTGAATGAGATGAACCACCTTCTTCAGTGGCATTCTTCAACTTTTCTGCCATTAACTTAGCATTTGCTCGAATTTCCCTACTTTTCTCTGAATCACACATCAAACACTTGACAGCAACCTCGAATTTCTCTTTTGAAACCACATGACTCGCCACAATAAATCCCGAGTTCTAGACATCTGCTTCGACTCCGATTCCAAGTCCAAGTTGCTCCAAAAGCTTTTCGCTATAAAAATTCTCTGAAAATAAGGGCCATGTAATCAATGGTACACCTACTGTTAAAGCTTCTAGTATTGAATTCCAACCGCAATGAGTCAAGAATCCTTCAATTGCGCGATGTTTCAAGATTAATACTTGTGGCGCCCAACCTTGGATAATTAAACCCTTTTTATTATTTTCTACAATATTTTCCTTGAAACCATTAGGCCACCAATTAAAATGGCCATTCTCGCCGTCTTCTTGATTTTTCTCCTGCTCTCTAACCACCCAAATAAATGGACAACTTGCAGCCTCTAATGCTAATGCAATTTTGCTAAGGTGATCATTAGGATATCTTACCATGCTCCCAAAGTTAACATAGAGCACAGAGTTGTGTTCTTGTTTTTCCAGCCAATTCAAACAATCACTGTAACCTTTGCAAGGGTCAGAAGAGGAATTGAAGTTTGGAATTTCTTTTGAACTTTTTACACATTCCAGTTTGTTGATAAAAAGAGAGAGGGGGCCAATGTTCCAACCTTTTCTCCCTCTAACTTTTTCATAGACTTCAGCATAACGAGGTTCGAGCTCAGAACAAGTGTGATGAATAATTCCATAACTACGAAGCTCAGCTTCTAGGTTTTCATTTACCATTGATCTCGTGCGGTAATCCAGGGATAAAAAAAACTCAGAATCAGAAGCCACTTTCATATGAGGTGTGTATTCCTTAAGGAAATGCCAGGCACATTGATGTATTAAAGTCGCAGGTTGAAATGAGTACCTCGGAATTTTCAACTCCTCAGCTAAATCAACAGTCCAAGGAAAAAAAATATCGGAGACAATGCATTGAGGATTGAGCTGCGGAATTAACTGTTCCATGGGTTTTTGGAGCAGCACAAAGTCATAACATACTTTGCTAACAATTTCCATTGAAGGACTACCGATAAAATTTTCAACTCCCTCAGGTAAATCGGCTTCATCTGCCGGAAATTTAACCGTTTCGACCGAGATTTTGCTGCCCAATTCGAGGCAGTCTTTGTCGACTGAGGATTGAAAAACGAGAGCATTTTTTGGAGTATTAATTATGGTGATTTTGAGGCTTCCGTGGACGACGAAAAGTCGAGCAATGTTTACCAATGAAGTTATCTTGCTATTCATAGTATATGGAAGGAACACCACATGTGCCATTGCCGCCGGTGACTTACAGTGATTACAGTAGTAAACAAGTCACAGAACGAAAATAATGCAGTGCACTACGCAGAAACGGAGCTAGTTCAAAGATTTATGGGTTCACTTTGTCTGCAACTTAGATTTTGTACGAGAAAATTCTTTAAATATATAATAATATTTAGCTTGAAGTTGATTCGTTATTATATACACTCTCCGTTTCACAATAGGTTATTTAAATATATAAGAATATTTAGCTTGAAACTGTATTCGTTGGTTCGTTATTATATACTCCCTGTGTTTCACAATAAGTGATTTTTTTGCCTTTTTTTTTTTGTGGTCCAAGTATTTTATTTTTTCCAAACTTCAAGAATAAATGAATTATTTTTTTTCTATATTGCCCTTGGAGTAAATAGTGTTGGAGTGTGTATTAGGAGTATTTATGTGAAGAGATAGTAAATGTTGATATGATCAATTCCGTTGCTAATTAATTTTAATTTTTTAATCTGTGTGAAAACAACCCTGAAATGGAACTTTCATGGAGCAAGAACTAGCATGAAATTCGATCTATTACGACCGACGCGGTTGTTCCTATTTCAGTTTCTTCTACGATCACCTCATATTGATAAAAAGTCCATAGAATAATTTTGTATTGAAAAAACAGAAAGAATACCAAAAATTAATTTATTTTGGACTAGAGGAAGTATTAACTTTATATCGCTATAGGAACTTATAAATACTCTATAACCACCAATGTATCAGAAGTTGAACAGAATCTTGTTCCCTTCGTTCACTTTTAGTTGTCAAATATTCTAAAAGTAAATTTTATTTTTACTTTTCACTTTTCGCATATCAAGAGAAAAATAATTTATTTTTTCTATTTTTCCCTTAGCTTTAATTACTCATTTTAAATTATTATTCAAAATCATTAAGACTATACACGATGAGGAAGAAAAAGGAATCTCTCAACCCCACATTGACGCTCTGGTAATTTCTATATTTATGAATAAAATTAAAGTTAAGCGTGTTTTAACCGATCCAGGTAGCTCGGCAAATATCATCTGATCGAGGGTCGTGGAGCAGCTAGGCCTGCAAGATCAAATCGTACCCACAACTTAAGTCCTTAATGGTTTCAACATGGCCAGCAAAACAACTAAAGGTGAAATCATTCACTACATTCTCCGATGAACGTAGATGGAACTATACAATAAACCAAATTTCATGTTATCGTGGGCGACATGAGATACAACGCCCTGCTCGGAAGGCCCTGGATTCACAACATGAGGGCAGTCCCTTCGACTCTCCACCAAATGTTGAAATTCCCAACGCCGGGTGAAAACGGTATATGGAGAGAAACATGCTGCAAAATAAATGTTCGCGATCGATGAGGTAATACCGATGTCGGCACTTTCGACAACAAAGGGATCGGAAATCAAAGGAAAACAAGAGGCCAAATAGAAACCACAACCACCAGCCTTTACTCAGTCGAAAAGGCAGGGAATGGAAGAAGAAGACGATAACTATTGGATCCCTCGATCGTTCATTATTCCCGAAGATTCCAACGCCACCAAATCAACAGTCGAAGAGCTGGAACAGGTTATACTGATCGAGTACCTTCCCGAACGAAAGGTATACCTGGGTACTGGGTTAACCCCCGAACTCAGGAAAAAGCTCATTAAATTTCTTATTGATAATATGGATTATCTTGCTTGGTCCCACTTAGATATGATAGGATCCCACCGGAGATAACAACATATCGATTGAGCCTAGACCCGAAGTTCAGACCAGTGAAACAAAAGAGAAGGCCCCAGTCCGAGGTAAAGCATGCATTCATCAAGGACGAGATAAATAAGCTTCTCAAACCATTCGGGAAGTAAAATATCCCAAATGGTTGGAAAATGTAGTGGTAGTCCCTAAGAAGGGGAACAAACTTAGGATGTGCATAGATTATAAAGATTTAAACAAGGCATGTCCCAAAGACTCTTTTCCTCTACTGAATATCGATCATTTGATCGATGCCACGTCCGGCCAAGAGATCATTAGTTTTCTCGACGCCTACTCTGGGTACAACCAAATTCAAATGAACCCGAAAGATCAGGAAAAGATTTCATTTATCACTAAATATGGCACATATTGTTATAGCATGATGCCTTTTGGACTAAAAAATGCTAGTGCTACTTACCAATGCCTAGTGAACAAAATGTTAGAAGAACAAATAGGTAAATCAATGGATGTATATATTGACGATATGCTAGGTAAGTCCCTGCGTGCAGAGGACCATTTAACACATTTGCATGAAACCTTCAACATATTGAGAAAATACAACATGAAGCTCAACCCCGAGAAATGTGCTTTCGGTCATTTAGGGAAAGTTCCTCGGTTTTATGGTGTCGAATCGGGGATCAAGATCAATCCCAATAAAATCATGGCAATCGAAGTCATCACAGTCGTGGACAGTGCTAAGGCCGTGCAAAGATTGACAGGGCGAATAGCCACCTTGGGTCGGTTTATATCGAGGTCATCAGATCAGACTTATAGGTTCTTCTCACTGCTTAAAAAGAAGAACAATTTTGCCTAGACCCCGAAATGACAACAGGCGTTAGAAGAGTTAAAACGGTACCTCTCGAGACCATCATTGCTTCATACTCAAAAAACAGAAGAACAACTCTACTTATACTTAGCAGTCTCGGAAGTCGCGGTAAGTGGTGTTCTAGTTTGAGAAGATCAAGGCAAGCAATTTCCCGTTTATTACGTAGGTCAAACTTTAGGCGAGGCCGAAACCCAGTACCCACACTTAGAAACATTGGTGCTTGCTCTAATAAGAGCCTCTAGGAAACTAAAATCATATTTTTAATGTCACCCAATATGCGTAGTAACCACTTATCCTCTTTGTAATGTTTTGCATAAGCCCGAACTATCAGGCCGATTGGCCAAATGGGTCGTTGAACTTAGTGGGTATGATATCGAGTATCAACCCCGAACGACCATCAATTCTCAAATGTCAGATGACTTCTATGGTTGACGTCACGCTAGCACTCGTACCCGAGGTCGAAAAGGAACTATTGTTAAAATCAGGTACATCATCGGGGGTGTAGACCCTTTTTACAGACGACTAGGCATCGTTTTGAAACCGCCCATGGGCAATACAATTAGGCAGTCTATAAAAACTTCTAAGTTGACTAACAATGAGGCTGAGTACGAGGCCATGACTGCAAGTCTCGGACTAGCTAAAACCATGGGAGCGAAGGTCATCGAGGCTAAATGTGACTCCCTACTGGTAGTAAACCAAGTCAACAGAACTTTCGAGGTTCGAGAGGATATAATGGAGAGGTACTTGGATAAATTACAGTTAACATTACATCGATTTAAATAATGGACCTTACAGCATGTACCTCGAGAACAAAACAGCGAAGCTGATGCCCTTGCAAATTTGGGGTCATCGGTCAAAGATTAAAATTTAGCTCGGGGACCGTCGTACAGCTTTCGAAGTCAGTAATCGAGGAAGGCCATGCCTAAATAAACTACACAAGCCTAACTTGGGATTGGAGGAATAAATACATCGAGTATCTAAAATATGGGAAGCTCCCATCGTACCCTAAGGAATCAAGTACTGTACGAACAAAAGTTTCTCAATTCACATTGGCTGAAGATGGAACATTATACAGGAGGATGTTCGATGGATCGTTGGCAGTATGCTTGGGACCAGGAAACATCGATTACATCCTACGAGAAGTTCACGAGGGTACTTGCGGGAACCATTTCGGTGCCGAATGACTAGTTCACAAATTCATTAGAGCAGGACACAATTGGGACAATATAGAGAAAGATACTAAAGAATTTGTTCGAAAATGCGATAAGTGCCAAAGGTATGCACCGATGATCCACCAACTAGGAGAGAAACTTCATTCAGTCCTATCCCCATGGCTATTCATGAAATAGGGAATGGACATCTTCGGCTCTCTGCCATCGTCCCCAGGTAAAACTAAATTCATTTTATTTATGACTGACTATTTCTCTAAGTGGGTTAAAGCACAGATCTTCGAGAAAGTCAAAGAAAAAGAAGTTATAGACTTCGTTTGGGATCACATCATATGCCGATTCGGGATACCTTTCGAAATCGAATGCGACAATGGAAAATAATTCATCGGCATCAAACAACAATGTTTCTCTAAGGTCATAAAATAAAAAAGATCTTATCGACATCATATCATCATAGTGGGAACAGATAGGCCAAATCGACAAACAATACCATCATTCAGAATCTAAAGAAAAGATTGAATGATGCCAAGGGAAAATGGAGAGAAATTTTAATTGAAGACTTTTGGGCATATCGAACAGCGTCAAAGTCCAGTACGGGAAACACCGTTCTCCTTAGTATATGGCACCGAAGCCCTGATCCTGGTTGAAGTCGGGGAACCCAACGCCAAATTTTGGTACGCAACGGAAGAGTCAAATCACGAGGCTATGAATACAAGCCTCGAACTACTAGATGAAAAATGTGAAGCCACCCTCGTCTGAATGGCGCACAAAAGCAACGCATCGAAAGGTACTATAATCAAAGGGCCAACATTCGCCACTTTAGAATCGGGGATTTAGTTCTCAGAAAATTCACCCCCAATACTCGAGAACCAAATGAAGGAAAACTCAGCCAAATTGGGAAGGACCGTATCAGTTCCTCGACATCGTGAAAAGGGATCCTTTAAGATTGACACGATGAACGGAGAACAACTACCAAATAATTGGAACATATCACTCCTCAAATGATATTATTGTTGAGGTATTACTTCCTCTTTTTTTATTTTTTGTACTAACTTATTTCAGTTGTTCAAGTGAAGGCATCGAAGTTCTCTCCAAAAATGCAGTCCTTAGATCTCAAAGCACACTTGCACTCTTTTTCCCTTCGATTGGTTTTTGTCCCAAATGGATTTTTTTCGATAAGGTTTTTAACGAGGCAAACATTTGTTCGTGCTAACTTAGAGTATCGAAAGATTCTTTACAATCAGTCTCAAACACTAGGGGGAATCACCCTCGAATGTTATGTTTTCAAGGAAAATACTTCATGTCAATAGGGTCTCGATAGGAAAATTTTATAAAGGACCAAATGGTCAAATGAACCATGTCCATCTAGTGGAAAAACATGTACGCATGTATGAACTATTGAAAGAAGTATTTTTCTTTACCAGATGTCCCGTGCCTTAATGAAATTTCTACTTTACAAGTTTCATACTTATGATTTAGGCCGATTACCCCTTGTCTCCTTATTACTGTAATGGCAACAAAATATCTTAGTAGGCTGCTCAAGCAATTAGGAAAATTGCCTGATTTCAATTTCCATCCTAAATGTGCTAAAATGAATCTGATCATGTTGGGGTTTGCAAATGACTTACTCTTATTTTGTATAGGGGATGTTATGTCTGCTCAGTTTTTCTAAGGCCTCTAGTTTGGTTGCAAACTTCAGAAAAATTTCTGTTTACTGTGGAGGTCCAAAATGATATCCATAATCTCTTGGGATTCAGCAAAGGGGAACTCCCTATTAGATAATTAGGGGTCCCTCTAAGCACCAAGAGAGTATTTGTTGTTCAATGCCAACCTCTTTTGGATAAAATATTGGGAAGGATTAAATCCTAGATTACTAGATTCTTATCCTATGCTGTTAGATCCTAATTGATAAAGTCAGTGTTGTTCTCTATATAAGTCTTCTGGGCGCAGATCTTCATCTTACCCAAGAAAGTTGTAAAGTCATTGAAGCTACTTGTAGAAATTTCTTTTGGTCTGGTGGTACTGAGTTGTCAAAAAAATCTTTGTTAGCTTGGGATAGGGTCTGTTATCCTAGGTCGACAAATGGTTTAAATGTTCTAGACATGGCCGTTTGGAATAAAGCGGCAATTAGTAAACTGTTGTGGAATATTTGTAGGAAGAAAGATAAACTTTGGGGGGGGGGGGGGGGGGGGGGGGGGGGGGGGGAAGTGGATTCATTGTTATTATGGAAGGAATATGAATATGTTTGAAGAATGTCGTGAAGCAAGAATCTTGGATCGTTCAGAAGATTTTGAAAGAAACAAAGTACTTTAATGAAGCAGGTTATATATTGAATGAAGTACAAAAGGAGAAGTTCTCTACAAAGTAATTTTACTTGAAGTTAAGGGGTACATTCCAGAAAGTAGCACGGAGAAAACTTGTGTGTAACAACCAAGGTCTACCCTAATGGATTTTCATATTCAGATTGGCTGCACTTGGGAGATTGTATATAAGAGATAAATTATTCAAGTGGGGTGTGACTCAAGATCAATTTTGTCCTTTATGTGCGCAAGATCATGAAAGCTTGGCCCATCTGTTCTTTACCTGTGAGACCACTGCACAACTCTGGAAGGAGTTGTTCAACTGGATAGGTGTCACTAGAAATCCAATAGCCTGCGAAGATGAACTATAGTGGGTGATGAAACATGCTAGAGGGAGCAGTCCAAGAGCTGAGGTATATAGAATGCTACTAGCAGCTAACGCTTACCATGTATGGATGGAAAGAAATTATAGAGTGTTTCAAGGCAAGCAGCAAAGTATTGAGGTACTGGCTAGACAGATAGTTCAGGAAATCTATGTTACAGGTTCAATGAAGGTGAAGATTGCAAATTGGCTGGAGAACTTAAACTACTACTCATCCTAATTAATATTGTTACTGAGACGATCATTTTTCTATTTTAGTTTCTCAGCTTAGATAGAATATTGGGACTTGATGTTCTATATTCAATGTTTGTATTTTGTACATAACTCCAATTTTGGTAATAAAAATCTAACTAATTACCAAAAAAAAAAAATATGTTTAAGTAATTACTATATCGTTTAATTACTAGGTTTTGTAATTATATTAAATCCAATTACAAGGTTTCCTTCCAAATAGACTCTTGAAGAAAATTTAAAACAGGCAAATTGTGACAATTTTGCCAAATTTATTTCAAGTAGTGATAACATTGAAGATACATTCAAGTGGAATTCTTGAAAGAACAACTCTTGATTTCCTCAATCAACGCAATGAGTTGTGAATGAGATGAACCACCTTCTTCAGTAGCATTCTTCAACTTTTCTGCCATTAACTTAGTATTTGCTCGAATTTCCCTACTTTTCTCTGAATCACACATCAAACACTTGATAGCAACCTCCAATTTCTCTTTCGAAACCACCGGACACGCCACAATAAATCCCGAGTTCCAGAAATCTGCTCCGACTCCGATTCCAAGTCCAAGTTTCTCCAAAAGCTTTTCGCTATAAAAATTATCTGAAAATAAGGGCCATGTAATCAATGGTACACCTACTGTTAAAGCTTCTAGTATTGAATTCCAACCACAATGAGTCAGGAATCCTCCAATTGCACGATGTTTCAAGATTAATACTTGTGGCGCCCAACCTTGGATAATTAAACCCTTTTTATTCTTTTCTACAATATTTTCCTTGAAACCATTAGGCAACCAATTAAAATGGCCGTTCTCGCCGTCTTCTTGATTTTTCTCCTGCTCTCTAACCACCCAAATAAATGGACAACTTGCAGGCTCTAATGCTAATGCAATTTCGCTAAGCTGATCATTGGAAAATCTTACCATGCTCCCAAAGTTAACATAGAGCACAGA
Organism: Nicotiana paniculata; assembly: GCA_005239505.1. Classification (NCBI taxonomy): domain Eukaryota; kingdom Viridiplantae; phylum Streptophyta; class Magnoliopsida; order Solanales; family Solanaceae; genus Nicotiana; species Nicotiana paniculata. The sequence goes on from ML318019.1 coordinate 17,178, forward strand.
GTTGTGTTCTTGTTTTTCCAGCCAATTCAAACAATCATTATAACCTTTCCAAGGGTCAGAAGAGGAAATGAAGTTTGAAATTTCTTTTGAACATTTTACACATTCCAGCTTGTTGATAAACAAAGAGAGGGGGCCAATGTGCCAACCTTTTCTCCCTCTAACTTTTTCATAGACTTCGACATAACCAGGTTCGAGCTCTGAACAAGTGTTATGAATGATGCCATAACTACGAAGCTCAGCTTCTAAGTTTTCATTTACCATTGGACTGAAATCAGTCTCCTCTATAAGGAAATCTTCTATTTCTGAGCGTTTCATTTTGATCTCGTGAGGTAATCCAGGGACCAAGAAAAGCTCAGAATCAGAAGCCACTTTCATATGAGGTGTGTATTCCTTAAGAAAATGCCAAGCACATTGATGTATTAAAGTCGCAGGTTGAAATGAGTACCTCGGAATTTTCAACTCCTCAGCTAAATCAACAGTCCAAGGAAAAAACATGTCGGAGACAATGCATTGAGGATTGAGCTGCCGAATTAACTGTTCCATGGGTTTTTGGAGCAGCACAAAGCCATAACATACTTTGCTAACAATTTCCATTGAAGGACTAGCGATAAAATTTTCTACTCCCTCAGGTAAGCCGGCTTCATCTGCCGGAAATTTAACCGTTTCGACCGAGATTTCGCTGCCCAATTTGAGGCAGTCTTTATCGACTGAGGATTGAAAAAGGAGAGCATTTTTTGGAGTAGTAATTATGGTGATTTTGAGGCCTCCGTGGAAGGCGAAAAGTCGAGCAATGTTTACCAATGGAGTTATATGGCTATTCATAGTATATGGAAGGAACACCACATGTGCCATTTCCGCCGGTGACTTACAGTGATTACAGTAGTAAACAAGTCACAGATCGGAAATAATGAAGTGCACTACGCAGATACGGAGCTTGTTCAAAGACTTATGGGTTCACTTTGTCTACAACTTAGATTTTGTACGAGAAAATTCTTTAAATATATAGGAATATTTAGCTTGAAGCTGGTTCATTATTATATACACTCTCCGTTTCACAATAAGTTATTTAAATATATAAGAATGTTTAGCTTGAAACTGTATTCGTTGGTTCGTTATTATATACTCCCTGTGTTTCACAATAAGTGATTTTTTTTGTGGTCCAAATATTTAAATTTTTCAGATTTCAAGAATAAATGAATTATTTTTTTGTAAATAATGTCGGAGTGTGTATTAGGAGTATTTATGTGAAGATAAAGTAAATATTGATATGATAAATTCCGTTGCTAATTAATATTAATTTCTTAATCTGTCTGACAACAACCCTTAAATGGAACTTTCATGGAGCAATAACTAGCATGAAAGTCGATCTATTACGACCGGGGCGGCTGTTCCTATTTCAGTTTCTTCTACGATCATCTCATATTGATAAAAAGTCCATAGAATAATTTTGTATTGAAAAAACAGAAAGAATAACAAAAATTCATTTATTGTGGACTAGAGGAAGTATTAACTTGATATCGCTATAGGAACTCATAAATACTCTATAACCACCAATGTGTCAGAAGTTGAACAGAATTTTGTTCCCTTCGTTCATTTTTAGTTGTCAAATATTCTAAAAATAATTTTTTATTTTTACTTGTCACTTTTTGCATATCAAGAGAAAAATAATTTATTTTTTCTGTTTTGCCCTTAGTATTAATTACTAACTTCAAATCATTTTTTAAAATTATTAAGATTATACACTAATTAATATGGGTAGTATAATAAATTATATACTTTATTTATTATTTTTTAATGAGTATATAAAGTTAACAGTGAATAAATAAAAGTGAACCGATGGAGTATTAAGGAGTTTGAAATCATACAAAAAAATGTTGAATTTTGAAAGTACTAGCAATGTGAATGGGCAATAAATGTTGGAACAAACTTTCAAGCTCAACCCCACGTAATCTTTGTTGCCTTTTGCATTGTGTCCAAAAAGTTGAGTTGAAACTGTTACAGCGATATTTGAGCTTAGTGTCTCTGTCACCCCTCAGCATAGATTTAAATGTCTTTATCTTCCCAAAATTTCAGCACCATATCTGTTTATTTATATTTTTTGTCAACACCTCAATAAGGAGATTTCACCTCAACGCCTGTGCCTGAGACGGGTCTGTCTTCTTTTATTGCTTCATTGCGCACACATTTACGATTTTTGTCATTTTATAACTTACTCCCTCCTTTCCATTTTTAATGGACCGTTTTCCTAAATAATAAGAAATTTATCTTTTACTACTCATTAGTTAACAATGAAAATAATTATATTAACCTTTAAACATAACAAATATTTTTAGGTTCTTTACTTTAAGTGCAATTTTTAAAAAAAAATAATTTTTTTTTTATATTTAAAAAAATCAAATATTATAAATTATAAAAAAAATTAAAAAATTTATTAAAGTTGACTAAAGGGATAATGGGGTTATAGAAGAAGGATTGGTACGGTAGGTTTCCTTCTTAACTGGGACTTATGAATTTTATAAGAAAATTACACGTACTCCTAAAACAAAACTGCGTACATTATTTAGCTTTGAATTTTTGTGATGGCAATGTGTTTACCCTCAAAATAAAATTGAATTTGTAAGTGGATTTAAGGATACGTGATCTAACTTGATATAAAACGATAAATCAGATTGTAATTGAAATAAATAAAGAGCAAGCGAAAAATCACACCAGTAGAACAATCTTAGCCTTGGGAGGTTAGCCACCCTCGAGCCAAACGTGCTTTGATCGATATCATGACCGAATAAAAACTTAAAGAGCAAAAGCTTAAAGAAAAACAATAATAATATATTGTTTTGGTATGCATGTTACAATGTCTTCAATGATTTATCAGACCTCCTTTATATAGTAAATGAGTGCTACTCTAGGTACATTTCTATAAAAGGTAAAAATTCCTTGATTCGCTGATTGTCGGTTCCTTACTTATTCATGCCGTAATGTCCGACTAGTCACAGGTTTTTTGATTTTCTATTAGTTATCTTGACTATGTTTCTCCGAGCACGTTCGATGCTAAGGTCGACACCGGACTCAATATTCTCAAAGGTAGGCGTTCCGATCTCGGGTTATAGCTCGGTGGTACTCGAGGTCGATCTTCAGTCCTTAGTCGCCACATACCAAGCCTAATCTACCAAGTTGTATGCGAGCTCAATTTTAACCGTATACAGATAGTCCCCTCGTTTTTCGAAGATTAGACGACGAGAAACGACATGAACTTCTGATCCTTACTTCGATATTTTGTGACAGAACGACAAAACAGTCGAAACATGTGATGACCCAAAAGGTCTCAATTTTGCGCTCTCTAACCTTAAAAATCTCATTGTTATCCTCCTCGATTTGCATATGCAGTCCGGGTGTGTTTCTGGAAAGCTTTTATGTAGAAAATTGATGAAATGATAATTTTTGGCCTTAAAAGTAGATTTTTGTTGACTTCGGTCAACATTTTTAGTAAACGGACCCGGACCCGTGTTTTGACGGTCCTAGTGGGTCAGTAGTGAAATATGGAACCTGAGCGTATATCCGAAATCGAATTCCGAGGTCCCTAGCTCGAGATATGAATTTTTGTTAAAACTTGAAAGACTGAAATTTTAATGTTTTTAGGAAATTGGTTAATGTTTGATCTTGTTGCTATCGTGTTCGTACTTTGGTTCTGGATCCCGGTATAAATCCGATATGATATTTATAACTTATCTGTGAAATTTAATGAGAAACAGAGCTGATTTGACGTGATTCGGACGTCCGATTGTGAAAATAGGAATTTCAAAGTGTTCTTGGGAATTTCATGTGATTTGGTGCTAAATTCGTAGTTCTAGGTGTTATTTTGGTGATTAGATTGCACGATCAAGTTCGTAAGATTTTTTTAGACGTGTGTGCATGTTTGGTTTGGAACCCGAGGGCTCGGGTAAGTTTCAGATAGGCTATAGAGTGGAATGAACTTAGGAAAAATAGCTGGTGTGGTTTAGGTATGAAGGTCTCGCAATTGCGAGGTCTAGCTCGCAAATGTGAGCATCGCATTTGCAAAGAAACATCACATTTGCGAGCATGGGCTGGGACTGGGTACTCTCGCATTTGCGAGGTTAGTGTCGCATTTGCGGAAGTTTGATGTTCGCAATTGCAAACGGATTTCTTGCATTTGCAAAGGCTGCAGAAATGCGACAGGTTCGCATTTGCGAGATCTTTCTCGTAATTGCGAGCTTCGCAATTGCTAAGCTCAGGTCGCAAATGCGACATCTGCAGCAGGTAAAACTTGACTTATACGAGATTTTTCTCATTTTTCAAAACTTTCAAAAACAAGAAACCCTCTAGGCGATTTTCCAAAAACCAGTTCTTCCCCAAATCATAGGTAAGTGATTCTTAACTCGTTTCTTTCAATCTTTCACTTCATTTAACAAGATTTCAACCGAAAATATAGGAATTTCATGGTAGAAATTGGGGATTTTGGTAGAATTAGGATTTTTTTTGAAATTAAAAATTAGACCTCAATTTGGGGTCGGATTTCGAAATTAGTTACATATTCGGGCTCGGGGTGAATGAGATTTGTTTCGAACCTCGAGTTTTGACCAAGCAGGCTCGGGGTTGATTTTTGACTTTTTGGGGGAAAGTTTGGGAAACCTAAATTTATGTATTGAAATTGAATGCTTTAGCAATATTTGATGTTATTAAGTTAATTATCGCTAGATACGAGTGGTTCGGAGGTGGAAACTAGAGGAAAAGCGGTAATTGAGTAGTGAGTGGCCTGTGGATCAAGGTAAGTGTTGTGTTTAACTTTGACTTGAGGGAATAAGGAACTCTCAAACTATGTGAATATGTGAAATCCATGTGAGCGGCGTATATGCGAGGTGACGAGTGCTTATACGTAGCCAAATTATCTCTTTTTCTTGATTTACTATTTTTCGTTAATTATTTTATTCCTTGTCTTAGTTGTTATATGCTCTAAATGCTTCCATGCTTAACTGCTACGTGTTAATCAATATCGTCTCATGTTAGCTATGTTAGTTCTTCCCATAGGTCCCCTAATTCCTGTTATTTGCTTAATTTAAATTGTTTGCACCTTTTAAATTGTAAACTAATGGATTGGTCTCGCTGTGTAGTATTATTTGAGTAGATTTTATATTGATCAAGGTTTCCTTTGCTTGGTTCAGTTTGATATTTATTTATCATTAAGAGCTTGTGATTTAGGTTGTAAATAGACTGTGTACCTTGAGGGTTTGGTAATAATATGGTGGGATCAGGCTTCACGCCACAACAGAAGGAATAAGGGAGGATTGATATGGAGGAATAAGGGTGAATATGTTTATACGGTGGCATCGGGTTGCATGCTGCAACATGAGGAATAAGGGTGAAACGATATGGTGAAATAAGGGTGAATTATCTTATTGATAGTGATATATGGTGGAATCGGGTTGCGCACCGCAACATATATATATTATTTTCTATTATTGTTATTTTTACGGAGGAATAAGGGAGAATTTTGTGATGTCTGGTGGAATCGAGTTGTGCGCCGCAACAAAACTATATGTTTCTATTTCCTCAACTACATCTCTTTCCGGTGTTTCTTTTATTATATGATATAGTAAGGATTGGTAATTTTGGACGACACTGGTTCACTCTAGACGCTGTGGTTATCGGTTTCAGTTGGCTGTTTGGTTCTGTCCTTTATTTCGATTATTCTGTCATTTATATATTGCATACAAGTTTTGTATAGATGCCCCGCCTTAGCCTCGTCACTACCTCATCGATATTAGGCTCGAACCTTTCCAGTACATGAGGTGGGTTGTACTGATACCACACTATGCACATTGTGCAGATTTTGGAGACGGTCACATCAACGGTGATTAGTGAGCTCGAATTGAATATCTGCGTAGACTTGAGGTACGACTGTTCAGCGCCCACAGCACATGGAGTCCCTATCCTCTTTTATTTTAGCTGTATAACTTCATTCATATAAATTTATACTTATTTCAGACCTTTATGTGTATTACTTTAGAAGCTCGTGAACTCGTGACACCAGATTCAGGGAATTGTGATTGATGATTGGTTGTTTAATTTACGAATTTGTACTTAGAACATATCTGTTATTTTAGTTTGTTATCAATGTTATTGTTTAAAATGCTGAAAGAAGTAAAAATATTCTAACGTCAGCTTGCCTAGCTAGTGAACTGTTAGGCACCATCACGATCCCGACGGTGGGAATTCCGGATCGTGACAAGTTGTTATCAGAGCACTAGGTTACATAGGTCTCACGAGACACGAGAAAACTTAGTGGAGTCTGGAGGATCGGTACAGAGACGTCTGTACTTATCTCCTAGAGGCTATGAAGTTTAGGAACAAATTTCACTTTTATTCAACTCTGTCGTGCGATTTTGCTATCTCAATACTTATTGAACTCTCCTATTCTTCTTCTATCGCAGATGGCAAGAACATGTACCGCTTCTTCAGCTGAGCAGTAGCCATTGCCTCTAGGAGCAGCTCGTACAAGGGGTAAAGGTCGGGGCCTAGGTTGTGCCAGAGGTTGAGGCAGGGGTAAGGCTTAACCTAGAGCCCAAGAAGCAGCCTTGGCTGTGGATCCTCAAGTAGAGTTTGATGAGGAGGTTCCAGCTGAGACTATTCCTGCTGGACCAGCTCATATCCTAGAGGGGTTTATTGCCACCCCAATGCTTCAGGATTCTTTGATCCGATTGGTGGGACTTATGGAGAGTGTGTCCTAGACTGGCGCATTCCCTATGAAACCAACCGTATCTCAGGCTGGAGGAGGATCCCAGACTCCTACTACTCACACTCCGGAGTAGATGGCTCCCCAGTTTCAGAATCCAACAGCTTATCCAGTCGGAGTAGTCCAGCTGGTTGCTCCGGCACAGCCCAGTGATGGGTCATCTATGTATTCTGAGGCCTTATGGAGATTGGATAAGTTTATCAAGCTCTTTCCAGTTCATTTCAGTGGTTCTACTTTAGAGAATCCCCAGGAGTATCTTTATATTTGTCATGAGGTTCTTCGGAACATGGGTATATTGGAGACCAATGGGGTCGACTTTGCTGCTTTTCAGATGACTGGTTCCGCCAAGAAATGGTGGAAGGATTATTTGTTGACCAGACCAGCTGGATCTCCTGCTCTTACTTGGGACCAGTTCTCACATCTCTTCTTAGAGACGTTTCTGCCTATCACCTTGAGAGAGGATCTCCACCATCAGTTCGAGCGTCTCCAGCAGGGCAGCATGACTGTTACTCAGTATGAGACCCGTTTTATGGATCTGGCCCATCATGTTATTCTTCTGCTTCCTACCGAGAAAGAGAGAGAGGGTGAGGGGGTTTATTGAGGGACTTGCTCAGCCTATTAGATTGCATATGACTAAGGAGACTGGGAGCGAGATTTCTTTTCAGGATGCGACCAATGTCGCCAGATGAGTCGAGATGGTTCTTGGAAAGGGAGGTCAGGGGTCAGATAAGAGGCCTCGTCATTTCGGTGGGTTCAACGGCGCCTCATCTGGAGGCAAGGGTAATTTGCTTGAGGTCATCCTCCCAGGCCGTTCCATTCAGCGCTTCAGGTATCCCACAGTGCTTCAGGGAGTCGTGGTTCTTATGTACCTCCTTCTGGGAAGCCAGCCTATAGTGCACCACCAGTTCTTATTAGGGCACCTCTTCTTCAGAGTTATTATTGTGGTCAGCTAACTCGTCCGGGTGAGTCTCACTTTCCACAACCACAGTATCAGGATGGATGTTTCGAGTGTGGTGATAATAGGCATATCCGGAGGACTTGTCCGAGATTATTGGGTGTTCAGCCATAGTATCAGGGTTCTCGTGCCATGGTTCTGGCACCAGTTGCTACACCGCCTACTCAGCCAGCCAGAGGTAGGGGTCAGGTAGCCAAAGGTAGGGGCCGGTCTGTTAGAGGTGGAGCTCAGGCCGTTAGAGGTGGAGGCCTGCCAGCTAGAGGCTGTCCTAGGGATATGGTTCAGGGTGGGGG
>MDKI01230966.1:0-36061 GCA_005239505.1 Nicotiana paniculata
TATGTCTTTACAAAACTATGCATGTTTTCTTGTAAGGTAATTATGTTTAGCCAAACGCTACCCCGACGATTTAAACCGGATCTTCAGGCCAAGCAAATCAATTCAAGCAAAGCCAGCAGGGATATGAACCAACCTCCCCTTTTACAGAACTCACAATTTTTCTTTGGATGCAGGGACAAAGGATAAACATGCCACAAAGTCACAATCCTCAGAACAATCGCGTTATCGAAATCTGCTACCAGCTAAGAATTTCTGCTACTATCTGCTATTCATTCTATTTTCTGCATAAGGCTAAATGCTGCCCTCCATTTGCATAAGGCTAAACGCTGCCTTCCATTTGCATAAGGCTAATATCTGCCTTCATCTGCATAAGGCTAATCTCTGCTTTCATCTGCATAAGGCTAATCTCTGCCTTCACCTTGCATAAGGCTAATCTCTGCCTTCACCTTGCATAAGGCTAATCTCTTCCTTCACCTTGCATAAGGCTAATCTCTTCCTTTACCTTGCATAAGGCTAATCTCTGCCTTCCCTGTACATGAGGCTAATCTCTGCCTTCCCCTTGCATAAGGCTAATCGTTGCCTTCATTTGCATAAGGCTAATCTCTGCCTCCCTCTGCACAAGGCTAAGCTCTGCCTCCATATTTGCATAAGGCTAATCTCTGCCTTCATTTGTATGGGACTGAGCCATGTCCCACATCCGCATGAGGTTGAGCTCGACCTCCGCATTTGCATGAGGCTAAGATCTGCCTCCATATCTACATAAGGCTAATCTCTGCCTTCATCTTGCATAAGGCTAATCGCTGCCTTCATCTGCATAAGGCTAATATCTGCCTTTACTTTGCATAAGTCTAATCGTTGCCTTCACATCTGCATGAGGTTAAGCTCTACCTCCACACCTGCATGAGGCTAAGCTCTACCTCCACACCTGCATGAGGCTAAGCTCTGCCTCCAATTTACATTCTTTCACCGAGACTAAGCGCTGTCTCTCAAACATTCTAAGCTCTGCCTCCAATTTACATTCTTTCACCGAGACTAAGCGCTGTCTCTCAAACATTCTAAGCTCTGCCTCCAATTTACATTCTTTCACCGAGACTAAGCGTTGTCTCTCGAATATTATTTACTTTGCTCTCCTTTCGGGCTAAGCTCTGCCCTCAGCTTCACAATACTAAGACTTGTCTTGTTTATTGTAACATCATACTATTGCATCTCATGGGCTGAAATATCGCCAATTTGTCCAAAGGCGTCATTGTCTAAAGACATCATCCTCATAGCCGGAAGACACCATGTCATGGCCTGAGGATCTCTCAAATATGCATATCATTGTTCAAAGGCGTCATAATTCGGAGGCACCATCTTCATGGCCCAAGAACGTCATTGCATGGCCTACTAATCTTTCACCGAACAATTAATGGCCCAGGACATCATGGTCTAAGGACGTCATCCCTAACCGTCCGAAGACGACTCTCATGGTCCAACGGGAATCTGCATCATGTTTAAATTTTCGCACAAATATATGCTCGTATTATCTCTATAGGTGACCTGGCAAGCAACTGCTATCCCAGCAGGAGCGATCCCGCTCCAGTTCCCTCAACTGTATCAAACCTGACCTCTCTCGTGAACCATTCATTCACCTTTCCCTAGATGTTGTGTTCGTTCTTGCAAAAATCTCATCGGTATACGCCGATGAATCTATAACTACACACGACCCGATTCCTATAAAACCAGGGATATGTAGGCAACTCAGGAGCCAGAGTGTGGCCTAAATCCCTCAAACCGTTTCGCTCGGTCAAAAATAGCCATCATATCTTTACCCGACAACTCTTTCATCCTTTTTGGATAAAGAGGGGCATCTGTTGATACCCAATTTTTCCTAAAAATATTTTTAGATTGCATATATACCTTCAAAATCATGCATTAGTATTAATTGGTATTTTTCCATAATTTTTTCTATATTTTTTTTAATTTGTCCAGTATTTTATTTCCAATAAATAATTACAAAATCTCAGTACAAATGGTCCTAGTAAGACCAAATTATTCCATAAATAGCCAAATTGGCACCTTTGGTTATAATTGCAATAACTTTACAATTATAACTCATGCATATAATATTGTACTATTTGTACCGAAAATTAGTCTTTTGTATTTTTAAATACTAAATAATAATTTTTTGAAATATTTCTATGCATGAAATTAATTTTTATAATTAGTAACTACTTTATAAATTATTTTATTTACTTTATCTTGGGTATTTAACAAATGGCCCTATTCTATTTCAATTATAGCCTAAATTATGCTAGCCCAAATGCCTTATTAACTAGCCCAATACACCAGGCCCAAAATCCTACCCCTACCCAAACCAACTCTTGCTATCCTGGTCGTTGATCAATTTTGATCAACGACCCGGATTAACCCTTTCCTAAGTTAACCTAAACGACCCCCTCCCCCCCCTCAAACCCCTCATTTCTCTTCTCACACTCGCCATCACACTTCACTCTCCTCTCCAAATTCTCTCTACCCTAACCCTAGTTCCCCCTCGCCATTGCTCGCTTGTCGTCGACTATGGTGGATTACCACCATTCTCCAGCCTCAACGGCTCTCCTACGCCGGGTTTTCTACTGTCTTTGAGGTCCTTAAGGGACCAGGGAACATTCCACTCACACCTTGGCCTATCCTCACCAGTCTCAGGCCACCATGGCTTGATTTGAGTAAGATCGTCCTATTTTTGGATAAAACCTATGGTTTCTAAGCCGGTATTTTTATCTCTGGATTATCTTCTCGAAACCCTAATCTCATCTCCTAAACCTTTTAGATCTGTAACAGATTTGAGAAGGTTTGGACTGCTTTTACTTGTTTTTATGAGAAACCTTCCATTTTTCAAAGTGTCGCTTCATTTTTTCCTAACTAGGGTTTCTGAAAACCTTTTCTTCAAAACGATTTCTGATATTTTAAGTGTTTATTCTCTGATTCTTGTATGTTTGATCGATTTTGTTAAGTTTCTCCTTAACCCTAACCAGTTATGTCGAAACCCCTAATTTTTAGCACTATGTTTGGAATCTGAGTTCGTCCTTGATGTTTGTTCATTCGATTCTGCTATGTGTTTGAGTCTCATGAATAATGCTTCGTTTAATTAGAGTATTTTGTGATTTTTACCCTAGTATGTCCTATTAGGGTTTCGGATCTGATTTCTTTTGTTTGTACTTGGTTTACTTGCTTATTCATGGAAAATCTATATTATTTTCCTTAAAATCAGTATTATTTTTAATTCTTTGAATCCCTAAATCATTGTGATGTTACTCATATGCTAATTTTCGGTTATTTTTCCTATTTTCACAACCTTTAAATTATTTCTTGCCTTATTTATGATCAACTGTATTATTTACTGATTCTTACTACCTATGTCCTTAATTGAACATTTGTGTATCTACCCCTAATTACCTACTCTGTGCCTAGATTATTTGATTTCTTTCCTTAATTGTTACCCGCTCTTTACCGTTGGTAAATTACTCCCTTAATTAAGGAAAGACTTTACTGATTTTTGTTCTTAATTGATTCTGTTATTCTCCAGTTACTGAACAATTGATTGTTTACCTTATTTACCTAGCTCTTGACTATTATTTATTCTCCCTTCTATTCTCACTACACAGACGAACAATAGTTCATAAACTACCTCTCTTACACTTAAAGTTTTCTGCTCTTTCTTGTTACTTGCTACTTCTATCGAACTAGTCGGCTGTAAGCCATGGCTAGTTATTGCACTACACCGCTCTATACTTTTTGTCTACTCTCCTTAACTGGTATGTTCTGATTTAATTCCAATTTCAAACTCTATGTGTTATCTTAGTGCCTTGGTTTACTGATTACCAGTCTTATTTCTGTCTGTTACTTGGTTTTTCAATATGTAACTAACATGTTTAAATCATTGTATGTATGAGTTTTGTCCTAATTCAACTTATAATTAGCATGTCTATGAATCTGCCTATTACCTCTGTAGCATGTCCCAACCTAACTTTACTCTATGTATGTAGGTTTGATTGTTTGTCTGTTTGTTTACTCAATTTTTGATATTAACCTGCTTTGCTAAGTCATTTACTATCCCTAAGTACTTCAGATTCTGTGTTTAACTTTGTTTAGTACAAATATGTTCTCAACTGTCTGTTCAAAAATCCATATGTCTGTAGTTATACGACTAATTCCTTAAGTCATGTGAACTCTAAGAAAAACTTATGTGCTCTTGTTGTTACATTAATATATTCTATGTGTCCCCAATTCTGATACTCCCTGAGTGCAATGTTGTTTGAATGGTGTTGTTTGGACTGTTTGCTGACTTCTCACAAGTCCACACTTTTTTTTTTCCAGAAAATGTTTTGTTAGTAACCACTTCCTATTTTTCATAAAACTTCTTTACTTGGTTGAATCCTTTTCCATATTTTTTTCATATCAAAACCTTTTCAAAACTATGTCAAGCACTCTCACTTTACTCCTAGGTCCCTAGGTTTTTCCCCTCCAGTGTGTGTACTGCCTTGGGATCCTTTTGAGAAACCTTGGAACTCTGGCACACTGGGGCTGGCTATTCTACACTGCACTTACTCAATCCCTATTATGAAATTTGGGTGTGAGCACTTCCCGGGATCCTTGAGGTCCTTAGGGAACTCTGACGCACACAAACATAAAAATGGCTATGAAACTTTTGGCATTTGAGGTTATGGAAGGCTTGGTATTCTCAGGATATATTTGGGTCTACTTCAGGCTCCCTATAGTTTAACTTCTTCTCTTTTTATTTATATAATTCATTCAGCTATTAGTCTGTAATAATTATGTGTAAACAGATATTGGGGATGACTTGTGAAAATGGGGAGGGTAGCTGTATAATACTGTTGATATTATCGGGTAGAAAGCATGCTTTAGGATTTACATTCTTTATATTTGCATTAGAATCCATGCCCTAGGAACAATGTGTTCATCCAAATCATGCTAATCATTGCATTAGATATCATGTTCCTAGGACTTTACATTTACTATTTCAACATATCACATGTCCCTAGCATATGTTTTAACGTTGTATCAGTCTATCACTTAGAGATCCTGCTCCTAGGGCAATAAATAATCTTGACATAAAACTGTCACTCTTGTATGCGTTTAGAAATTATGTCTTAAGAATTCTGTTACTCTTGTGTGCATTTAGAAATCATGTCTTAAGAACTCTGTGCATTTAGAAATCATGTCTTCAGAATTCTGTCACTCGTTTCAGTACACCTAGTTTAACTAAGATTAAGCAACTGACCATGAAAAGGTATAAAAATCGTCTCTCATATAGATGTTATACTTCTGAATAAAAACTGGTACAAATTCCCTTTTTAAGTCTTCGTCACCTAAAGCAGCATGTTGTAGGTTAAAACAACTTCTAAGTTGTTAAACATCTCTTGTAATTGTGATCGCATACAGTCCCACACCTAGGCAAGCATTAGGTAATTAATTGCTATAAAATTGGAAACTTTTTTGATTGTGTTTACTGCTTAAAGGCTCACAAGTTTAAAAATCAGTAAGCAAACTGATTAGGACCCTGTCGTTGAGTTTATGAAATAGTGTTGCATATTCCTATGCATTGATTTCACTTAGATATCCTGTCTTAGGATCCGTTTTTTTAATAAAGATTGCCTTTGTCTGTGTTTGAGACGTGCTGTTTATTTGCATTACGTGTGGAGGTGAATCTGAGCTTTTAACTACTTCCGTCACTTATCTGCTAGTCCTACTTGTTCTTGCCTGTCGTCTAGAATTTTCCCTTTTAAACACCTTAGGGGTTGTCTAAAACTACCCAGGCTTAGAGGTCCTAAACTCCTCCAGGACCACAAGGAAGGGACGGGTAACAATACACTTAGAGCTCGTTAAATAAAACCCGCTTAATAACTGCTAAGGGGTGGGATAATGGGTAGAAAAGGATATGATGACCTGTGCGCTAATGCAACGTGTAGCCCCTCATTGAGAAGTGATTACCGGGCATTGCACTGATGTGATCCTATAGGATAAACAACTTAGGACCTCCCTTATCATTTACATATGTGTGCTTAGACTGTTAATCTGTTAAGACCTTTATTTGTTTATATATGTGTGCTTAGACTGTCTACTTGCTTCTTGAATAATTCATAAAATAGGTTTGGCCGGGACCCAGAGTTGTCGACTTTGAGGGGTGCCTAACACCTTCCCCTTGAAGTAATTTCAAGCCCTTAACTAATATCTGATTGTACAATTAGTGTTATAAATGACCCGTAGTAGGTTCCCTAACGCGCCTTAATTCGTTAGGTGGCGACTCTTCGAACTCCTTATACCCTTTTTCCCAAAAGGAAACGAGTTGCCCCAATAATGTCAAAAATCCTGACCAATTCGAAAGGAGAGGAAAAGGGGGCGCGACAACATGACAGGTCAAATCCACAAAACAGGTCTCATACTGAGTAATGGTCATGCTGACCTGCTGGAGACGCTCGAACTGACGGCGACACTCTTTTCACAAGGTGATAGGTAGAAACTTCTTTAGGAAGAGATGAGTCAACTGAGGGCAGGAGACCCAACTGGTCTGATCAACAAATAACCCCTCCACCATTTCTTGGCGGAACCAGTAATCTGAAAAGCAGCAAAGTTGACCCCATTGGTCTCCAATATACCCATGTTCTGAAGAAATTCATGACAACTATCAAGATACTCCTGGGGATCCTCTGAAGTAGCACCACTGAAATGGACTGGAAAGATCTTAGTAAACCTATACAATCTCCGCAAAGCCTTAGAAGACATAGCTGACCCATCATCGGGTTGTGCTGCAGCAACCTGCTGAACTACTCCAATTGGATGAGCTGCTGAAGTATGAAATTAGGGAGTCATCTGCTCCGGAGTGTGAGTAGTAAGAGTCTGAGCCCCTCCTCCAGCCTGAGATACGGTTGGTACCGTGAGGAATGAGCCAGTCTGGGCCACACTCTTCATAAGTCTCACCTATCAGACCAAAGCATCCTGAAGCACTGGGGAGTGGGGTGGCAATAAACCCCCCGGGACTTGAGCTGGTTTGGCAGGAATAATCTGAGATGGAACCTCCTCATTGAACTCTACCTGAGGCTCCACGGCTGGGGCTGCTGCTCGGGTTCTAGGCTGAGCCCTGCCCCTCGTAGGAGCTGCTTTTGGAGGCTCTGGCTGCTGCTCAACTGAAGAAGCGGTTCGCGTTCTCGCCATCTGCGAGAGAATAAGAGTAGGAGAGTTCAATCAGTATTGAGAGAACAAAATCGCACGACAAAGTTGAATAAAAGTGAAATTTGTTCCTAACTTTATAGACTCTGGGAGATAAGTACAGACGTCTCTGTACCGATCCCCAGACTTTACTAAGCTCGCTCGTGAATTGTCAGACCTATACAGCCTAGCGCTCTGATACCAACTTGTCAAAACTCGAAATTTCCACCGTCGAGACAGTGATGACACCTAACGTCACACTTGCCAGGAAAGCCAACGTTAGAGGTCATTAAACCATTTCTAAACCCTTTCAGTGATTTACAACAATTAAGTTACAATAAGTAAGAAGGAAAATGCGGAAATCCATAATAGTCTTAATATTATACTCAATTACCCAGAATCTGGAGTCACAATCCACGAGTATTCTAGAATTTATTATAAATACAGGTCTGAAACAAGTACAACTGTTTGAATAAAAGAAAAACATGAACATAAAGGATATGCGGGGACTTCAGGGCCTGTGAACGCCGAAGGACTACCTTCAGTCTCCTATTAGATGAATCCAACAGCTAACCCCAGCCCGCTTGGTTCAAACCTGAAATTCGAACCAAAATTCGATTACCCATTCACCCCCGAGCCCGGATATATAATTGGTTTTGGAATCTAACCTCAATTTGAGGTCTAAATCCCCAATTTTTGAAATCCTTAGTTTCTACCCAAAAATCCCTAATTCCACCATGGAAACTTTAGATTCTAGGTTAAAATTTGGTAAAATGAAGTGAGAGAATGAAAGAAACTAGTTTAGAATCACTTACCTATGATTTGAGGAAGAAATGGTCTTTGAAAAATCGCCTCTTGTGTTTTAGGTTTTGAAAATTTGAAGAATGTGAGAAAAATCCTGTCTCTGTCACTTTTACAAAGCTACAGATGTCGCAAATGCGACCAGGGGTTCACAATTGCGAACTAGTAATTGCGAGAAATCCTTCGCAAATGTGAAGTTTTACCCAGCCCTGCTGTCTTCGCAAATGCGAACATTTGTTCGCAAATGCGGCCTGAGATGATCGCAATAGTGATCCTGAGCTTCGCAAATGCGAAGGTCCCCTTCCAGCCCCACTGCTCGCAAATGCTAAGTTTGCAGAACTGAAGCACACTAGCTATGGTTTCTAAGTTCAATTCAATCCGTAACCTATTCGTAACTCACCCGAGCCCTCGGGGCTCTAAGCCAAAAGTACACATAAGTCTAAAAACATCATACAAACTTGCTCGCGCGATCAAATCACCAAAATAACACCTGGAATTACGAATTTAGCAACAAATCAAATGAAATTTTCAAAAAAACTTTGAAATTCCTATTTTCACAACAGGACGTCTGAATCACGTCAAACTGACTCCGTTTCTTACCAAAATTCACAGTTATAATTATTATATTGAACCTATACTGAGCTCCGGAACCAAAATACGGGCCCAGTATGAAAAATGCCAAACATCAATAGATTCTTAAAACCATTTAATTTTCAGACTATTAATTTTCAATAAAAATTCATAACTTAAGCTAGGGACCTCGAGATTAGATTCCAGGCTTACGCCCAGATCCCATATTTCATACGGACCCACCGAGACCGTCAAAACACGGGTCCGAATCTGTTTACTCAAAACGTTGACCGAATTCAACTCAAATCAACTTTTAAGGCAAATTTTTTTATTTTTATCAACTTTCAACACAAAAGCTTTCCGGAAACACACCCGGACTGCGCACGCAAATCGAAAAGGTAAAAATAAGATTTTTAAGGCTTAAGAGCGCATAGTCGAGTTCTAAAACATAAGATGACCTTTTGGGTCATCACATGAGCAAAATATAAACAAAAGTCTTTTACTTAATATTTTATAATCAACTAAAAATTTGGTTATAAACTTTACCTTATTTGAAATAAGTCCTAATATGTATTTAGTAATTTAAATCATTAAGATTTTGCCTTATTTTATTTAATTTAATTTGAACTATATAAACCACCTATAATTTAGTTTTTAAAACTTCATCAGTCGAATTTAACAATAATGGAATGTGAATTTTATATGTACTCTGGTTTGTAACGGAATGTGAAAAGAATCCTTTCTTTATAGTTATGTTTTGTTACTCGAGTTCATGCACAATTCAAAACTATTGCCCAAAAAGCATCAAAGAAAGGGTGTAACATAGTTCTTAGTTCAGATATTGAATCTGTTGGAGAATCAAAAAGAATTTACGTTAAAACTGTAAATCTTATAACTTGTGAAACTTAAATAATTAAATTATAAAATTAAAAGTAATTTTAAGTTACATATTGATTGAGATGATGGTATTTATGTGATGAATTATCTTCCTTTATTGAGTAAATAAATAAGATTAACAATTAATCAGTTTAGGAACTTAATTATACTTTTTAAATTTTACATTATAATTAAAATAATATAATATAAATAATTAGTACTGATTGAGATGAGGTACACGCGCAATGCGCGTATCCTAAGACTAAATTATATATTTGTCATTTTTCTAATTGACATCTAACTGTCTAAATATGTCTAAATGTCATTTTTTTAAACTAAAAAAATAACTATTACGTGTTACTAAAATTTTTTTCCATAAGAATATTTTAATAGCTCATATATTTGTCATTTTTTCTAATTGCTATTAAATATATATTTACTTATAAAAAGTGCACTAAAGTAAAATTGACATAGTATTTATACAAAAATAAAATAAAATAAAATTAAATAACTGAAAAATCCAACAAACCAAACTAATCTAAGGCCTATTTGTTTGAACTTAACGACAGTCTGAATCTGGATGAATCAGATCTTAGCCCATTAAGTGTATTTATTTTTTATTTTTTAGAAGTCTGGATAGGTCTGCTTGGGTCTGGTTCGGCCAGACCTTTAATTGAGTCTTGATTCCGTACAGAGGTTAAAAATACCGAAAATACACGCCTATTTTTTTCTCTCTCTCTCTTGACATCAGGCTATTTCTTCTAAACCCAAAACAAATTTCATCCTTCACACGTCTCAAGCAGCCGCCGAATCTTTTTCTGAGTAAGATTTTGAAAATTATACTTGGAATTCTCCATCTTGTTTCCACTTTTCTAATGGTAAATTTCAGTTTCGAGTTTAGGGTTTAAAGAAACCCCTTTTAAAATACGATTGAGAAGGGGCTAAACTAGAGGGTTTTGCTTGCCTCTTATTTGGGTCTTGTTCTCACTTTTGGATATTCTATTTTGATTGAATCTCTGAATTTTCTGTAATTTTTCTTGATTTTGTTGCAATGTTTTTTTCCTCTTTTGCAGATTCACATAGTTTCTTTTGTTTTCTTCAAGAATTGCATATTAGTGACTGAGATAATATAAACCGTAATTGGTTTTTATGAAGCTCGTCCAAAATTAAGAAACTTTGCTATGGCTAGAATTCGGATAATGAAGTTCTGTGTTGTTGAAATTAGAGCAGCTATAGTTTCATATTTGGCTAGAATTCGGATAATGTATACATAAGTAAGATTTATATTTCAGCGCTTTCTGAATATTTATGTGCTATTGCTCTTGAATTATTCGTCATATGTTACATGTTTTATAATTAGAACCATGCTTTCTTTTGTTTATTCAGGAATAGCTTCTTTACTTCCTCAATTTTTTTCCTATTTTGTGTTTATGATCATACATTGCAATCTTCAAACAGATTATTTGCTTAGAAATATACAACTTATCTTCATGGGTGGCTCAAGGTCGCTTTAGGCTCCAAAAATTTTGAGGCCCCAAAAAGTGTTGTAAAATACGTAATAATATTTTGACTTACACAATTTTGAACTTTGTATAAAAAAGTATAAAATCCGTGTAAAAAAAGTTTTAAAAAAACAAAGAATATTTACTTTTTAACATAAGAAATATTCTAGAACTTCGAATTAAACTACTCAAATCTTTGTATTAGCAAATAAAGTTTTTTACATCAAGATCCAAGCTAATGCATTGCAAACATATGGCTAACATCTTACTAATTTGAATTAGCACTTGGTAATATAAATAATAATATTACTAAATGAAGCTAAAAGTCATATATCTTGTATGAATACTTTACGTTCAAAATATTTTTTTGGTTACATTTCTTTACTACAATTGTTGTTATTATATATAATTTTCATTTATAGTTCAAATAGTTTAACAATTGGATCTTACATAAAATATTAATTTATATCTTATAATATTTCAATTTATCTCAAATAATAACTTTTTTTGTTCAAGTTAATATTTTCACTAATTGATGTTATATTTAATCACTTTTTTTTGAATTGTATATGTTTTTATCTTGAAATACATCTGAATATTAAGATGTGGCATGCAGATCTGAACACAATCTTAATCATTCGGTGTTCAGATCTGCATACCACATCTTAATATTAAGACGTGCTTTCATATTCAAACGTCTTAATCTTAAAAAAAACAAACGAGGCCTAAACCTATATATTTGCTTTGATTTAATTTTAATAAAAACCCAACTAATCCAATAAATCTACACCCCTATTTGGAATTGTCCTTGCCTTCCAGTTTCGAACACTCTCTTTCTTTTTCGTAGGTGTATACGAGTGCAAAGGGGAAATAAATCCCACTTGAATAGCATTTGCCGTCAACCTAGTTCGCAATGGCTCTGCGGCAACAACTGAAGAATGTGAAAACCTTATTGCAGAAATGTGATGGAGGAGAAGTACCTTTGCACCATCCCTTATTCTACGCCGCTCAAGGTCTTCGATATCGAAAACTACAAGTCATTCTCACTACTGTAAGTTACCTTTTGCCTGATTCTCTCTCAATATTACATTTTCTATTTTATTGATCCAATTGTCACTTACAACAATTTTAATGTTTTCCTAATCAGAGCATAGACAAGCTTGGAAAAGCTGGGGAAACAGTCAAAGTAGCACCTGGCTATTTTCGCAACCATCTTATGCCCAAATTGCTGGCTGTACCCAATATTGACAAGTACAGGCATCTCATGGAAGATCAGCGAAAGGTTCGTTCCATTTTGGAGATATTTTGTGTATATGAGATGTTAATGTACCTAAGAGAGGAATTTGATGTACCATAATAAATAAAATCAAAAGCCTAAATACGAGTCTATCTCCAATAAGCATTGGACTAGGTCTCACCTAAATAACACCCTAATACAAAGCTCTCCTTCAGATATCCCATCAAAAAGGTAGGTCGGACTTGGCGAAAATTTGAAAGAGTTTAGACTTTTGGTTTTGGCCTCTTTTTAGTACCCTAATTCTCTTTTTGGCTTTGATACCATGAAATAAAATAACAAGAGAAAAATTAAATAAAACCATGGTGCTACGAGAGATTTAAAAAAAGAATGTTCTCTGATAAGTCTTGGTGGGCAGATTTACATGATACCTATGTTGACGGGAGGTAGTAGGTACTCGGTGGTATACTCAAGGAGCACACAAGTTGGCCCGGACATCATCGTCATTATAAAAAAGGCTCTCTGTATGGCTCGCTGCCTATTTAATTTCTATTTTTTTATGTTTTGATTCTAGAACAGAACTAGAGATCCTGTCCCCCTCCCTTGAAAACTACCCTTGATGAGCTCTCATAGTTTTGCTGAATCTAGTTATCTTGAAAATTGTTCTAGTCTCATGTGTCTCATTTGTTTGAAGTACAGTTGCAATGCAAGCACTATTCTGCCCTTGTCATACAAGTTTCCCGTCTGCAAAAAGATAATATACTCTTTGTTATCAAACTATATCTAGTAAAAATTTATGCCAGATGGATTTCCCGCTTCTCTTTGTATTTATTCAGAAGGAGAAAAAACTTTCTTTTCTCCTCTTCAAATTTTTGCTTATTATTGCACATCACAAACAGAAGTCTTGGTGCACCTACCGTTAAAAAGGCTGAGAATTTTGGCCAATGGTATTTGATTTTCCTATGTAGAGCATGTGGCATACCCTTGCATGTTTTATGGTCAACACTGTGTAATAAGCATTTGGGCCATTGGCCTTCACACTTTTTCACACTGTAAGTGGTGCCATTTATGAATAAAGTAAAATGAGATTGACTTTCTTCTTGCTTTCTTTTTGCATATTAATTAAGTTCTCGTGAGATGCTGTATTCATCTGTTTAGTGTTTTAAATCTGCTGCCTCCACCAGCTTTACCAACGTGAAGAAGTTGAAGAGGTTAAAATAGTTCCTGCAACCAAGGAAGATAAGATGAAAGAATACCAGATGGCAGCAAACCGCCTGGATAGAACTAAGTTGGTCAGTGTCTTATGCTAAAGCTCTGTGAAATTTTTTTAAAACAGTTTTCCGTTATGATTTTTAGTAGTCTTTTATCATATTTCATGTAAAATGATCATGAACTTTTTACTACCCTGTCACATCCTGCTATTTCTTCCTGAAAAAGGATACAGAAGAGGAAAGCAAATCCACTTGATCATTTTTTATCTCACCCTAACTGTTGATATCAGCAAACTAGCATAACTGGTATAGATTTGTTGCAACAGTGACAGAGTCGTGCTATAATTAATAGTGTTTCATAAGGTTCAAGAGTCATCCTTTGGTTCTTTTAACTGTTTCAGATACACTTTTGGTAATTGGGCTATCAGTAGTTCTTTGCCTCTTTTTCTTTCATACGAACTGCAATTTCTTTCAGGTTCTTAGAAAACTCACAAAGAAACCATTGGCGAAAGATGACAGTGGTAGGACTTTCGTTCAGGAACCTGTTGGAAAAGATGAAATTGTGGCTGAGGTGATACTTCGTCCCTAACTTGTTGCTACATACTCTTTTTATTTTTGCATTCAGAAATCTTGGGTGATAACCTTTGCCGTAAAAGTGACGTGCTTTGTAAAACCCGAGGAAGAGAAAATTTACATTAAGTTCAGACTTGCGGAGTTTGCTTTCCTTTAGTGATAGCCAGGCAGCTTCTTTCTTTTTTTCCCCTCTAAAAGGTGCTTACTGTCGCTCTCTATGTTTTTTAATTCGTTTCTCTTTGTGTTATAACTCTTCTAAAATTTTTGTTTTACTGGTATTCTGCACTATCCACCTTTTGAGGGACAAAAATCTGTAGAGAGTCTTCTCTATTTCCACTCAGCGGCCCCCTTTTCCGAGTCATGTAAATAAGTTTTGGTACATAATAGCTGGGTTTCTCTAGGATATAGAAGTCGCTTAGTGGACAAGCTAGTTTATTTCCTCACTGGTTCCCAAATTCAGGTCGGCAATGATTTTAAGTCCGGTAGTACATTAAAAACTCTAAACTTGCACCTTTCGCAAAAAAGAGTCACAGTTTTTCTCAGCAATTCTGCTTTATGTTGGAGTATATGGAACAATGGAATAGGAGAACAATGTATAAAACATAAAGAGATCTTTCTTTTCACTTGTGCTTTTGGTGGAAGTCGAAAATACCATGTTGTATGAATTGTTGGCCACATTTGGTGGAAGACGATGTATGACTCAAGTAGAGTCACATGCACATCTTATACATTTTTTTTGACATGGATTGGTGTTTATTAATATAAATTTTTGACTTGTCAAAAAAATTTCTGTTCTATAGTTGTAATCTTGGCTGTGATGTTTCTAGGATGGTAAGAGTAATGCCAACATTTCCTTACCTGTTCTTCCTTCCACTTTTTATGTTTTTCTAACCCGAGCCTTGAGTCTCAAGTTCCATCACCTTTCAGTTTGTTCACTCGGCCAATCATTTTTCTCTGTCCCAATACTCATAGGACACTAACGTGCCCTTGATTACCTGTATTATTTTTCCTGACAATGTTTATCAGCACCATATATGGACACTACTCTCTTAAACCTTTTGCTAATCCGTATTTCAATTTACAACAAATCCTTGCTCATTTTTAAGTCCTTTATGCTCAGTGCTTCTTTTTTGCAGAAAATGCTTAAGGCCTTGGGAGTGTCTTTTGAGATCTCATATAGGATGCTATCTGAGCAGACACAATAGGGTTACTATGCATTAGTGTACCCAGTATGATCTACATCACAATTGCTTTTGGAAAAAAAAGGAGTTTATTCTCTTCCTAATGTTCCTTAGTGACAGAATGGATCCAAGATTGACTACATTTATGGTCTATACATTTTTTCTCTTCCGAATCAACTGGTCTCGCTGGGGTTTTAATCCCTCTATTATTGGATTAGGCTCTACATCAATGTCTTAAATGGGACACTGTTGCTCAAGGCCTAATTGGCTAAAGACAGTCAGGTTTAGCAAATCTGAGTCATAAAGTTTTGGCATGAGGCATTTGCATTTGCCTTTTGCCCAAGGCAATGTGCTTCGAAGGTTTTTCTTCTCCAATGAAAAAGAAGGATGTGTAAAGAAAATTTAGTTATTCCTAATTTAGTGATCCAAAACGTGGGTATATATTAGAACTAATCCTTTTGGTATGAAGGTTCACAAAACTAATAAAACATGAAGGAAATAGTCTAAATCTTTTGTTTGGGAAACTACATTTAATGTTTTCTTTTTCACTCTTGCAAACTGACTTTAGCTCCATCAATCTCGGTTTGGACCTTTTTCTGTTTTATGTCTGGTGCCAAGTGAAAGTTACTTAAGGAAAGCCTATCCCTGTCACTAGGAATTTGACGGCAATTTTCCTTCTTTATTTTGTAGCTTACAGCTATTACCTTTTCTCTGTATGTGGATTGGCTTGCTGGTGGGATATGTTATTTGCTAAACTGAAAGCCTTACTGTCTTAACTGTACATCTAGATCACTAGTTATTTGCGTCACCTTCTTGCTCTTAAACTGTTAGTGGAAAGACTAGATATAGAAATCACCTCCAGCTTTCTTTTCTTTCGAAATCTTTTCTGTGATTACTCTGTTAGGGGTCTAGTTTAGTATCTTGATGTGCACCTCTGATATTTTCCATTGAGAAAATAGCCCAGTGTCCTTCCTTATGACTGAGTGCTTGAAGACTGCTCCAATACATGGTGTTTAATGAATACTTGAAGATCTCACAATCTATCGGTTGAAGTGTGTGACCATTTCATCTAAAAGGTTAAGCTGTTAAAGAGAGCATACTTTTATTTACTTAATTGTCTCTTCAACATGCTCCCTCACTTGGAGGTTTGATTTTTTTTATTGGCCAAGCACGTGAAAATTCATTTCAAGAAGAAGAAGACTTCTTGTATTTCTGTGTGTATTTTTACATCCCATGAGGAAAATAAGGACAGATTTTCTCCACAATGAAAGCAGTATCTACCGGGGATGAAATCTACCTCCTATTATGACCATGTGAGACCTGACTTGGGTTAATAACTTAATGATAACAACTCGGCCAATATTACTGTCGGTTTCTGCACATACTATCTCTGAGACTGATCTTGAAAATGACATAGGAGATTGTGATATATGATTGACATGTCTCCTCCTTTCTCAATTTTTATTTATTTGATATGTCTCCTCATGCTGTGTACCCCTCAGCTATGCAGAGTGCTTAGTTAGGAGGGGGAGCGGTATGCCCATTATCTTTTGATTCTGTCATTTGACCGACAATACAGAAATGCACAATTGAAGATACTTGATTTGTTGAAAAAACCTCATTATTTTGTGTCCTTACAATGTGTTTGTGAGTTAAAGGTACTTCTCGAATTTTCTTGTTAATTGTGGGAGTAAGTTTCTAATTTTCTGTTACAGTTATATTGATAATGCTCGAAACATAATACTAGTTTCATGCTTCCAAATTTCTTTCTGCTTTATCAGGTGGCAAGACAGCTCTCTGTTCATATTGAACCGGAACATTTGGTTATGGATGCACCTTTGCATGTGATGGGTGAGTTTGAAATACCACTGCGGATGCCGAGGTCCATTCCTTTGCCAGAGGGTAAGGTTCAATGGATTCTGCAAGTGAAAATTAGGGGCAGATGAAGGAACACTTCCAACATCTTATAATACAAAGTATTCAGAAGTGTTTAAATGATGTCTGCTTTTGAATGTGATCATGGTCCAAGCTTTATTGTTCATCTGTAGTTTTGGCATAGATAGATCGTTGTCTTTTGGTAGAAAAAGATAGCATTTTGTCCAGTTTTTTGGACTTCTGGAATAACCTCCTGGAAATTTTTTTGTGATGATATTAGATTTTTATCACGATTTTATGGTCATTTGGACTGTTTCCCCTTTCCTTTAATCTGTGTATTCTCTGCAGTGCCACAGCTTTGATCAGTGTAATTGTGGCGCATTAAAGAAATTACTTACAGCCATGATAACTTCTTTTAGCTTCGAATGCATACTACTTTTAACTTCTTTTTGTAATTTCATGATCCATTTTTAGGCATCTACATTACAACATAACTACCTCGAGTAATTTTTTATAAAATAAAATTGTTAAAATGTTGAAACTCTAATAAAGAAAAACAACGTCTAGAATATTACTTGAAGTTGCTAACCTAGGAAACTAATTTTTAGTGGAGGGTTTATCGGAAATAGTCTTTGTAACAGGATAGGGATATGTTTGCGTACACACTATCCTTCCAGATCCCACTTGTAGGATTATTATTGCTAACCTTGGAAACCATGAGGAAAAGTTGTTCAACATTAGTACAAAAAGACATCCTTCCAAATCATTCAATTATTTAGCTTGCTAATGTATGAAACTATTCAATTATTCTTATTAAAATACCTCTAAAAATAGGAATATAGCAAAATTTTGAAACAATGGCCATTCAAGGTTTCCTCTTTCAAAATGAAGTGTTAATTTACTATCACACGTTTAATTTAAAATTTGGAAAGAAAGACAAAAATAAAGTAAGCAAATACATTATAATCGGTTTTGGTACTCTGATCTTCCTATTTTCAGATTTTCACGTCTTTTGTCTTCTTATGATATCCCAAATAAGTTTTATATGTTATGGAATATTAATATTAACGTGGAAACTTAGCTATCGTTTGGTCAAGATTTGACTGAAATTTGAAAAAAAAGTTTTTAAAATTGTAGTGAAAAATAATTTTGAAAGTTGAAGTTGTGTTTGGACATGCATTTTATTTTAAAAAAACTTGAATTTTTGTGAGTGGAAGAAAAAATTTCACCCAAAACTACCCAAAATCAAATTTAGGGAACTTGAAAAAAAAAATCATTTTTTTTAAAAAGTTGATCATTATTCCATGAACAAATAATGTTTTTAATTTTTTTTCCTGGAAAAGGATTACTAAAATCTATGGCTAAACTGGAGTTTAGTATAAGGAATTTGAGTTATACTAAAAATAAGGATGTTATCCTTTAGGATACCAATGATATTATCTTTTAAACACCACCACATTTTCAATTTAGTCCTTACAAAATGCACACAAAATTATAAAAGTCCAAGTAGAAACAAATTCAATTCTGTTGATTGTGAAGGATGAAAATGAGTTTATTTATCTACTATTTTTATTAGATAAATTGAGATTTAAAAGAAAAACTTATCCATTTCGGATTGAAGGAACAAATATCATTCCTATTCTATAATAATCCTTAATAAATTACGAACCTAAGAATAAATAGACAAAGCTCAGAGAAAAAGCTCCACTTAATTGGCCTAATCACTAATACAAACTAAAATAACTAAATTGACATCCAATAACTAATACAAACTAAAATAATATCATAAAAATTTGTATGTAATTACCTCTGTGCTCCACTTGTGCTGATTTCTATAATAGTGTTTGGTTTTTCTGTAGTCGGTTTCGTAACCGTGAATTCTTGGCCCTTTTTTTGTTTCTTTTTTCTTTTTTCCTATCCTCAAAAGGGAACACAATGGAATTATCACGATTGAAGATAGAAACTCTCGTGTTAATTGTTCCAAGTTTCATGCTTGACTTTCAGATGAATTCATAGATGTGTTTGGTATGATGGTAGGTCGGGGTGGGCGTTCGGTTCGGTTCGGTTTGAAGAAATTCGGTTCGGTTCGGTTTGAAAAAATTCTATTCGGTTATTCGGTTTTGTAAAAGTAGTAACCGAAATCGAACTGAAATAAGTTCGGTTCAGTTTGGTTTTTCTAATTTCGGTTCGGTTATTCCGGTTCGGTTTTCGGTTTGAACATTATCATATTGAGCTCCTTCTATGTAATAATAGGACCGGCGAATTTGTTGTTTTTTTCAAAACTTCAAAATTGTTGGAAATATTGTGTTTATAAAAAAAAATAGACTAAACTTTGCACACTATTATGGGTCATAAAATTCAAACATAGTGTAAATTACAACTCTGTGTGAAATCCTCCTGATATCTATCATATATGCTATGAAAGTTTTAATAGAGTGAAAGTCTTTAAGATTGGGAAGTTGATGGACTTACTTAATTGGGTTGAATCTTTGATAGATTGGACCTAATAGTATTAATTTATTACCTATGGGCTTAGCCTAAATATAACCTAAAGAACCTATATGCTAATAATTCAGTTTTTCGGTTAACCGAACTAAATAACTTAATAACTGAAAACCGAACCGAAAAACTGAAATTTTAAAATTTTAAACCGAAACCGACCGAACAAACCGAATAACCGAAACCGAAATAAATTTTTTTACGGTTCAGACGGTTTCTTCGGTTCCGACCGAAATATGTCAATTATTGGTAGGTATTTTCAGGAAAATATTTTTCAATTTTTTCATGTTTAATAGGCTTAAATATTTTGGAAAATATTTTTCTTGTGAACTCATTTTCCTCAAATTGGACAAAAATATTTTCCTTACCAAGAGAATGAAAACATTTTCAAAACTCTTTTTCAGTCTTCCTCACCCTATTCCCCACCTCCACCGCCTCAACTACCCTAACTCCCCATCCCCCCACCCACCCCACTCCTACACCTACCACCCCACCCCCGCTCTCCTTCCTTCCCACCCCTGTTTACTTAAATATATATTTTCAAAAGAATATTTTCTACTCTCTAATTAAAAATTAGAAAATATTTTTTGAATTTTTTTTTCCACTCACCACCAAACACACCCGATATCAAGATAAGTTTTCCTATGTCTACCCTTTTAAGTTTTGTACCAATTGGAAATTGCCACTACTGAGTGTCCTTAAAAAATTTCAAGAACTAAAACACTCTTCCTAATAGTGTTTAGTTGATAAAAGAATTTATAAGAAAAACAAAAATGTCACCCTTTTTAAACAAACGGCCGTGGAGTCCTTATTTTCTTCTTTGATTTCGATTTTTCTTCTACTTAAGACCAAAATTGAGTTTAGAAGGAACAATGATCTCTTATCCCATGAAACAATTATTAACTGATGAGACTCGAGAATTAGCTCGAATGAAGATGAAGAAGCAATGAAACAGTAAGTTCTAGAAGGAGCCTCATAGAGAGCAAAATGAGATGAGCAATTCTTATTGAAGAATCTCGTTCAATACAATGCTACTGCTATGTATATATACACTACAATTAACTAATTCACTAATCAAGTTTACACCTCCACTAACTTCCCTAGCAACCAATCCAATAATTAGTTATAACTAATTTTTCAACTAACTACCACAGTCACATGACTGTCACCTGACCCTACTATCTTCAATACTCTCCCTCAAGCTAGGTGGTGCAAAAAGATTAAGCACTCGTAGCTTGCTTATCAAATACTCGTGTTGTGGTCTTCCCAGTGCCTTAGTGAACAAGTCTGCCTCCTGATCTTTGGACATCACATGCTTTGTCTTGACAATTCCTTGCTGTACCTTCTCTATTATGAAGTGCAGATCAATCTCTATGTGCTTTGTACGTTCATGGAATATGGGATTTGTAGCAATTTGAATTGCTGCTTTACTATCACAGTGCAACTTCACTAATAGTTCAATTTCTGCTCCTAGTTCTTGCAAAGTCCTATCAACCAAGAAATTTCTGCAACTCCTGCTATCATACTCCTATATTCTGCCTCTGCAGAGCTCCTTGACACTGTGCACTACTTCTTGGACTTCCATGACACTAGTGAATTTCTCAGTTTCATCACATAACCTGTTACTAATCTCCTGGAGACTGGACATGATGCCTAATCAACATCACAAAATGCTGTCAATTTAGTGGACTGTTCAGAACTCATTAACAGACCCAAACCAGGAGCTCCTTTGATGTATCTGACCACCCTTATAACTGCTTCCATATGAGATTTCTTTGGACAATGCATGAATTGGCTCTAAACATGAACTGCATAGCATATGTCTGGCCGAGTCATGGTGAGATATAGTAGCTTTCCAACCAACCTCTGGTAAGGACCTGGGCTACCAACTTCTCATCTTTTGTCAACTTCACATGTTGATCATACTCCACAATGGTGAATCTTTGGTTAGATCCCATAGGTGTGGCCATTGGTTTTGATCCTGCCAGTCCAAGATCAGTGATAAGTTCTATAGAAAACTTCCTTTGATTCATTAACAGTCCTTCCTTTGATCTTGCTATTTCAATTCCAAGAAAGAACTTTAGTTCTCCTATGTCCTTGATCTTGAAGCTGCTTTGTAACATGATCTTAGCCTCAGAAATCAGTTTTGGATCATTCCCAGTGATGAGAAGATCATCTACATATACTAGTATAATTTCTAAGCTTGTCCCTTGCTTCTTTGTGAACAAAGAATAATTAAAATGACTTTGTACAAAACCTGGACTGATTAGTGCCTCAGTCAGCTTCAGATTCCACTGTCTTGAGGCCTGTTTTAGACCATATAGGGATTTGTGCAGTCTACATACTTTGTCCCCCTGGCTGAAAAATCCCTGTGGCAAACACATGTAGACCTCTTCAGTGAGGTCTCCTTGTAAAAAGGCATTGTACACATCCATTGGGTATAGATTCCACTTGTTAGCAGCAGCTAAGGCTATGACTACTCTTACTGTCACCATCTTGACTACAGGAGAAAGTGTTTCCTGATAGTCAAGACCTTCTATCTTATTGTATCCCTTAGCAACTAGTCGTGACTTGTATCTTTCAACCTCTGCATTGGCTTTATACTTTATCTTGAACACCCACTTACATCCAATAGGTATTTTTCCTGTTGGCAGGTCTACTAAGGTCCATGTACCATTATCCTTGAGTGCCTTCAGCTCTTGATTCATAGCTTCCATCCATTTTGAATCCAAAGCAGCTTCTTCATAATTCACAGGTTCCTTTACACTGGTAATCTTGGACAAATAAGCTTGAAACTTAGCTGATAGTCTGCTGTGTGTCAAGTAGTTCTGCATTGGATATTTGCAAGCTTGCTTGCCCTCTGACCTCAGTAGGGAACCATTGCAAATATAATCTTGCATCCACACAGGTTCCTTAGTAGTTCTAGTTGACTTTCTTAGCTGTTGTTACCCATGGTTAGATGCCTCTTGTTCAAGAGATAAGGACTGCTGATGGTGTATTTCTTCAAATGATGAGAGCTGTGGTGATGGAGGCTGCAAATCTGCTTCTTGATTGGCTGCATCAATTTGAATTGAGTTATCATCTGATTGTGTGTTTTGGTCTAGAATAGTTGCATCTTGAGGTGAACCTGCATCATTAGTGATTGGAAAGTCCAGTACACCATTAGGAAACAGTTGCAATTTCCCTTCCTTGAGCAGTTGAAATGGGAAAATATGCTCCACAAACTTGACATCCCTGCTTACAACAGAAGAGTTAGTCAAGATATTATATAGTTTGTACCCCTTTTAGGATGAAGAATATCCCATTAGTACAACTCCAATTGATCTAGCTGCAAATTTGTCTCCTTCTCCTACTGATTTAGCAAAGCACAAACATCCAATGTCCTCACGTGTTGTAAATAAGGCACTCTTACATATATCATCTCAAAGGATGATTTTCCTGATAATACTGACAAAGGCAGTCTATTTATCACATAGACAGCTGCTTGCACACAATCGCCCCAAAATTTGAGAGGCAAAGAACCTTGCAATCTAATAGCTCTAGCCACTTCCAGTATGTGTCTATGTTTACTTTCCACTACTCTATTTTGCTTTGGAGTATGAACACAAGAACTCTGGTGAAACATTCCATAAGTCTGAAATAAACGGTGGCATTCAGAATTGAAGAATTCAGATCCATTATCACTCCTTAACACTTTCACAATCACATCAAACTTGGTTTTATTAATGCTAAAAATTGTCTCAAGTATACAACCACATCACTCTTAAGTCTCAGTAAGTAAATCCATGTCATTCTACTGCAATCATCTACTATAGTAAGAAAAAATCTATGTCCACTATGAGTTGGTACTCTATATGGACCCCAAACATCTACATGGATCAATTGAAAGGGCTTATTTGATCTATTTATACTCTTTGGAAAAGGCAATCTTCCTTGTCTAGCCAAAGGACATATTGTGCAATCCTTTATTCCATCTCCATTGGGCTTAAACTTCATGTTTGGAATCTGCTTCACTACTTTGTCTGGGGCATGTCCAAGCCTTCCATGCCATATTTTCAAATCTTCCTTTTGCATAGAGTGATCCTGAAGTTGTACATTTGCTGCCTTAGCTTTCATTTTCTGATGTTGTAACTAGTACAGTCCTTCCAATTCCTTACCAATCCCCTTCACCTTCCCACTGTGAAGGTCCTGCATTATCCAAGAATCAGGATAAAAGGAGACAAAGCATCTCAAGTCCCTTGTAAGTTTGGACACAGATAACAAGTTATGTTTAAAACTTGGTACATATAGAACATTCTTAATTACACAGTCTTCACCAATTTTACTTTCTCCAGTACATTCAACATCAAGAGAAGTTCCACCAGGTAAATATACCTTTGGTGCATTGCCTAAGATCTCAGTATTTATTTTGTCAAGTAGCTCTCAAGTGTGAACCATATGATTGGTTGCACCAGAGTCCACTATCCAATTTTCATTCTTAGCTATTTTATTGGTAACATAGGTCTTAGTTGTACCTGCAAAACCTGAATTTTCACCTGTGTCCTTGTTGATCAGCTTCAATATTTGATCATACTGTTCTTGAGTAAAAAGAATTGGCATTCCTTGAGCTGAATTTGCAGCAGATGCATTCATCACTTGTTGTCCGTCCTGTGAATATGTACCAGTCAACTGCTTTGTCATTGAATGCTGTCCTTCATGTGTTGTTGCATTAGCCATAGGTCTTTTTAGGAAATCCTGTTTCTTTCTTTCTCATTTTGAAGTCACTTGGGTATCCATGCAGCTTGAAGCAGTTGTCCCTAATATGCCTTTTGTAATTGCAATAATCACAGAATAAGTTCCCTCTCCTAGGCTTATAATTGTTTCCTAAATTCATTCCTTTGTTGGTAAATAATGCTATTCCATCTCCAATGTCCAAAGATTGAGAGAATTTTCCCGAAATCCTTTGGCTTTGTTCAGAAACTATCATGGAATAGGCCTTGTTTACTATAGGAACTGGACTCATCATTAGGATCTGACTCCTAGCTTGACCATGTGTCTCATTTAGCCCCATTAAAAACTGTAATAGCCTTTGATACTCAAAATGTTCGAAATAGCTCTTAGATTCTGGGCAATCACATCCAAGGCAAGGCATTAAGGCATCATATTCTTCCCATAAATATGTCAGTTTTGAGAAATAGGCAGATACTGAGGAGATCCCCTGCGACAAAATAGCAATCTCCTTGTGCAAGTAAAAAATACGAGATCCGTCTACCTTATCAAATTTATCCTTCAAATCAGTATAGACCTTGTGAGCATTAGATTTATACACAATTCCACTAAGTAATTCCTTACTCACTGCATTCATAATCCATGATAAAACTATTGCATTTTCCCCAAAGCTTATGCAAGGATCGATCAAATTTATCTTTAGTACAACGACCGTCAACAAATCCTAGATTACTTTTACCAATTAAACCTATTTTCATAGATCTGCACAACGCATAGTTTTCAGATCCAGCCAATTGAATAGAGATCAAGGAACTACCTGGAGCATCATAAGGCTGCAAATACAGGGGATGATGATGATCGATGTTTATTCTAGTGCTCGTTCTAGTAGAATTATCTTCTCCAATCGCCATGATTAACAAATTCAGTTGAATCAGAATTCGAATCAACGAGTTACAGAATCGCCAACAAACAAAATAGAATTAGGTCAACCGATCAAGGAACCTATCAAGGAAGATTCAAGCAGTCAACAATCCAAAAATATTTTGTAGAATTGAAGATTAGCAACCTCAGTGAGCATGAATCTAGCTCCTGGGCTCTGATACCATGATGAGAATCAAGAATTAGCTCGAATGAAGATGAAGAAGCAATGAAACAGTAAGTTATAGAAGGAGCTTCATAGAGAGCAAAATGAGATGAGCAATTCTCATTGAAGAATCTCGTTCAATACAATGTTGCTGCTATGTATATATACACTACAATTAACTAATTCACTAATCAAGTTTACACATCCAATAACTTCCCTAACAACCAATCCAATAATTAGTTATAACTAATTTTTCAACTAACTACCACATCCACATGACTGTCACGTGACCCTACTATCTTCAATATTAACCGGAAGTCAAACTATTTATGAACACAAATTTATAATTGTTGCAGGGTATTGCAAGCCTGCAAAGATCTTTTCTTTTCCCTGATTTATTTAATCCATTTCTTTTGTGTTTGCCCAAGGGATGATAATCTTATTTATTTATTTTTTGCCCATGTATTTTTTCACGAGACATGAGACAAGAAATGTAGTATTTCACTAAATTCAAGTTGATTCCATTTTGAATCTTACTCAAAGAAAAATACGATCAAACAATTCCCAATCATAGTCCTTACTGATCGGATCATTCGAATAATATATAAAAAACTCTACACATCATTTTTGCGTCTTTTGCAAAAATGACCTTTTTTTTTTTATATTTACTGCAAATGCAATTGACATTTTTACCTTTTCACTCGTTCGACATCTTTTTACCAATTTTGTACTACACATTATATTCTTAACTTGATTTCTTGAATTTTCAAAATCATGATTAAAAAACTCTCCACAGGTAGGGGTGTACATAGACAATGTTAGTTTGGGTTTTATCAAAATCAAACCAAACCAACTACATCGATTTGGATTGGTTTGGTTTTATCGGGTTTTCGAGTTTTTTGCATTTTCTTTTGTTACAACAATATTATTTCAATCTTACTTTCTTAAAGTTATAGAACAATTTTTTATATGTGGATATATGTTTAGTAAAAATTAAAAAAATTGGCAAACATAAGATCTATTAAAATATTCTTATGGTAGAATTTTTTTAGTAACAGATGGTAGTTATTTTCTTAGTCGTCCAATAATAATTTTTTGTTGATTTACACTTTTAAAGTTAACCAACTTTTAGGTAATTCTGCCCATGCTAGACGACGGTGAGTTGATTCAGTCGTTCCGGAAACTTCAAGGTATACCTACTTGATGCTCGCAAGCCTCGAAGTCACCTTTTGATATTGTCTTTACTTTTGTTTATCTTCCTATCAAATAAGTATTGTACTAAGAGATTCTTAGTGTACTATGATCACACCCAAATCTAGTCCTTGGCTGACTCTAGTCTCACTTCTTCAACATCGACATCCTCAAATTGTAGTTGGCTAGGTTGTTGATGTTCTACTCTGACCTCCTCAATTAACACCTCAAATTCACGCTCTTCTTGGCTACTATCCCCAGTATTGGCTTGTTGAGCATTAAAATCTCCAACCACTTGACTCAATTGAGCCTCCAAGTTGCGAATAGTTGCCCCTTGCCTTTCTATATACAGTTTTTTCTCATTATTTTGTTCCAGAAGGCCCTTTAACATATACTTGATCTCTCCTTCAGGTCCACATCCCCAGGTTCTTTGTTCCTGTTAACTTCACAAGAAAAGGTAGAACCATCATAGTAAGGGGTTGGGGGAAGATAAGAAATATAAGCACAACCATAAAAGTGACTATTTTTACCACCACACACATCACACACATTCCACGAATAAGATTGAGTTGGTGCACATAACTCGATCTCGGGAGTATTTTGATAATTTTGATATGGGTGGTTTCCTTCACAATATGTGTGAGGATCAATAGTAGAATTATCTACACCTAAATTTTCATAATTCCAAGATGTCATATTTCTCAAATCAACAATTATAATTAAAAAAGAAACAAAAAAAAAAAACAAAACAAAATAAAAGTTCAAACTTGAAACCTAGAAATATATACAGCTACAACTACACCGTTAGTTCCTCGGCAACGGTGCCAAAATTTGATCACGCCAAATCCTAGTCCTAAAAAGGATAAGCGGTCGCTGCAAATATAATCCGGGCTAAAAGTCCGGAGTCGAATCCCACAGAGAACTACGGTTTCGCTATAATTATTCAATATTGCTAAGAAACACAAGTCCAAACAATTTCCTAATTATAGAGATTATAATATTTATTTCTAAATAATTAAATAACAACTATTATAAAGCAGTAAAATTATCAACTAACAAGGATGAAATTTGAGATAGAACTAAGGAGGTCTAGAGTTATGATTTCCCCAAATGCTGGAGTCCTCCTGCTATGTTCCCTACAATTTTGCCTAGGTATTCTCTACTGATCTAGAGCACTTTAGGTGCCGTAATTCTCTCTCGAGCAACTAATACAATTTACTAGACATATTCTCTCGAACTACGTTAGTTGGCTTTATCTAACCGCTCATTATGACCACGTCAAGGCATTGTTATTTCTAAACCTACTTTTGAAACCGCTGTATTGATTTCTCACATACGTTAGGAGTGACGTTGTTCAACAACCACCTAAAATATGTATCATTTCTCAAGCAACACATAATAAATAGGCACAGTCAATCAATGGCCATTCAATCAACAATAATAAACACATAGTTGAACAAGTAGAGAAATCCAACGACTCAATTATATAAAAACATAACAAGAATTTATCCTACAAAAGGTTCCATTAAAACCCTAGATAACAAATTAGCTATTCATAATAGTATGTAAAAATACAATACTAAAAGTCATAACCAACAATGAAAAATAAGAAGAGGAAGGAAAAACTCTTAGAAGAATTCCCCGCCTTACTCTTATTGTGTCTCTGCCTCCTTAGGTTGAATCTGTCTAAAAAGTATGTCCAACCTCAAAATACCATTTTTTCCATGTATATATACCAAGTAGGGTCGGGCCCAAATAATTATACCTTCTCCTACGCGAAAAAGGATAATTTTTCAGGTCTAGACGACCGCGGTCGCGGTCAACCGCGGTCCGGGCGCGGTCATTACCCACCGTACTACCTCAGTGCGCGGTCGCGGTTTCGACCGCATTTTTCACCCTGTTCCGTTTAGAATTTGGAAAAATGTAAAACATGAAAGTTGTATCCCTTTGAGTTAGCTTTCCAGCCAAATATTTTATAGCCCAATGGACTTCTGAGAGAAAAGGTATGTGCATTTTACTAGACAGTGCGCAATATTCCTACTCGATTCTACTGAATTTATTCCATAACATCTACATAGCTCGGAATCACTCATACAAGGCATAAAACACATAATTAGTACAAAACACTAGCAATTAAAGCTCAAACTCAATTAAAGTACAACAAATTAGAGTGTAATAAACGACTAAAATACGTAATTATAGCCTATTATTATACTCTATTAGAGCTTATGAATATGTACCACCGATTTTAGGGATTTTATGTCTGTTGTTCCATTTTGATTTTGTTATGACATTTATCAGTTTAATTTAATATCTTAGTCGTTATTTCTGCGAAATTCTCAATGTGTGTTAGTCTTACCTAGTCTTAGAGACTATGTGCCATCACGACTTCCTAGTGGAATTTTGGGATTGTGACAAGTTGCTATCAAAGCTCTAGGTTCATAGGTGTTATGAGTCATAAGCAAGTTTAGTAGAGTCTTGCGGGTCGATACGTAGATGTCTGTACTTATCTTCGAGAGGCTATGGAACAATGAAATTACACTTCTTTGATTCCTTATCGTGCTGATTTGTTGATTTCGAAATCTGAGTCTTTGTATTTATCTTCGAGAGGATATGTACATGTATTCTTGTATATCTATTTTCTCTGTGATATGGTTTGGACTGGTAGCCTGTGACCACACCGGGAGGATTTTGATATTGAGCCTGTGATCATGCTAGGCAGATTGTGATATTGAGCATGTGACCACACCGGGCGGGCTATGATATTGAGCCTGTGACCAAGCCAGACAGATTGTGATATTGAGCTTAAGACCATGCTGGGTGAATTGTAATATTTGTACGAGTTGTCTGTACAGTTGTGACTTATGTTTTGGCACGAGGTCTTGGCCGTGTTAGGGTGATTGATAAAGTGGGCACGCGGTGCCATGTGTATAAGATTCATGATTTGTGACTTGAGATTTTTTGTTATGAGTTTTGGTGTGACTATCAAGATCAATTTTTACCTTAAAACAAGGTATGAAACGGTCGATTGCAATTATAGTAACCCAACAAAGAGTTGGGATCAAATCCATATGTACAAGATGGGAGTTAGGATTATATATTCTGATGCGTGAAACTGAATTATCTTAAGTTGCACTTCCACAAAATGGTTTTGTATCTATTTGTACTTTAAAACTAAAGTCTGCAAAATAAAGAAATAAGACTAAGTTAATTGTTTTTGATGTTTTTCAAATTGATAAAAAGCCTAGGGCTGTGACCATCAACTAGGTGTTTGACTAATGGGATAAAAACCTTAATGCTTGTTTTGTTGATCGCGATTTATTATAGCTATCAACTCTCAATTACCCACTCAATACCTCTCAGTCAGAGAGTAATTTTGCCAAATTTGGCTTTCTCAAGATCAAATGGGTATCGCACAAAACGGTTGATAAAAGCTGAAGTCGGGTTATTACTATCTCTAGGTTGAAACCTATAATTGGGTTAATCAATCTCTCGATTAACCCAATTCCTTGTTAGCCAAGTTTTTCTAGACTAAGTCTCTCTTTATCAAGAAGAGACTAAGTCAAATAGGCATGAACTAATGTTTGCAATGATTAATTCCACACTTTAAAGTATGAACAAGGATATAATAAACACCCAATCATAAACAAGCACTAAATTAGATACCCATAAGGTTTACACACTAGGGTTGGGTCACAACCTTAGAAAAAATCTAGCTACTCATGATTGAAATTAAAGAAAGAGAAGAAGAAATACTAATTAAACTCATAATGTAAAGTTAAAATGATAAAGTATATAGTAAAATACATTAAAATATAGAAACTTCCAAAAGAGGCAAAGAAAAACGGCTACAGGACTTGCTGCTGTCAAAACTTGACCTAATTTTGTGAAACTCATCTATTTATACAAGGTTAGAAATTTCGGAATAAATTCCCCTCGGGAGGTTCTGTGGCCGCACAATTCCATGTGCGGTCCGCAAAATTATTCATATGGCAGGAGCTAGGATTCTGCGACAACACAATTCTGCACTACGCCCGCGAGACAATATTTTTGCGGTCCGCACATTTAGCACTATGGCCACAAGGCACTCTTCTGCGGTCCGCATTGGTATGATTGCGGCCGCAAGACAATCTTTTGAAGCCGCACAAATCTTGTGCGGATCGCAATTCCATAAAGCTCTGGACTTGGTCTTTTTATCAACTCTTTGATTTTGGGCTCAAGCCTCCTTTTACAGCTATACAATTCATGTGCGGTCTGCAGTTTTCTAGAAAGTCTGCTTGGTTTTCTTTCATTTTTTGCTGCCGTAGATGGAATTCTGCGGTCCGCACTTTGTAAGCTTCTGTGCCTTTTATTGCCTTGTGTTTAGATTACTCCTTCTTTAGTCGATTTTTATCGCAGGATTCCAACTTTATTCAATGCTTTTAGACTAAAATAAAAGATAAAAGGCGCTAATAAGTAGTCAAAATACCACTTATCATGGTGCCTCGGGGTGACTATTGTTGTAAATCCTGTGTCGGAATTGTTTGTTGATTAGGATTGTCATTAATTTTTCGTAAATGCTTTCACTTATATTTAATCCGTGCTTTGATTATTTGACTATTTTATACACATGATGTTTATTTGTGCCATTTCTTTATTTTGCTTTCCATTGTTAGCTTTATGTTGATATTCTTCACATGTTATTGATTAGTAATTGTCTTGACTCGAGACTCATCATTGCTCCCCTGAGGTTAGTGTTGATACTTACTGGGTACTGACTGTGGTGTAATCATACTACACTTCTGCACATTGCAGATCTAGGCGTTGGAGGGTGTGTACCCACGTATTGTTAGCTTCTTTGATCGCGAGGATTCAAGGTAGAGCTGCTCAATTGCCGCAATCCCTTGGAGTCCTTGCCCTTAAATTGTACTGGTAATTCTCTATCCAAACAATATTTTATTGTGTTTTGAGATATTTCTATGTATTCATCTAGAGTTCATGACTTTATACTACCTAATCTTGGGTATTTCTTGTGATTACGCCGTGTTGTCTTGTATCACCTTTACTTTCCGCTTTTATATTAAACTCTGCTTCATTATATCATGTTTTTAATGTAACTATTGTAAGTTATCGGCTTACCTAGTTTTAGATACCATGTTTCATCATCCTTAAGGTGGGATTTTGGGTCGTGACAACAAATAACAAGTAAGTCATGGATACCAAATAAGGAAATATAGCAGTTTAGTCATGTAACAAAATATAACATGGAGCATAATAACAACATAAAGGTAAATAACCCAACCCACATGCTTCAACCCATGACATCGCATATACACTCGTCACCTCGCATATGCATCGTTCCCATACATAATTCACATAACAAATAGACGAACACGTCCTAATTCCCTCAAGTAAAATTTAGGCATGTCCCTTACCTCTTATCGCAACCAAATCAACAACCAATCACGACTCTTCCTTTCGAACAAGCCCCCAAACCAACCAAATCTAGCCAAAAATCGTTCAAACAATTCAAAACAGTCTTCACGAAATAAAAATGTTCAATCTTTGATGAAAAAGTCAGAAAAAGTCAACCCCGAGCCCGGTTGATCAAAATCCGAGATCCAAAACCCGATTACCCATTCAGCCGAGCTCGGTTATGTGATTTATTCGAAATCCGACCTCAATTTCAGGCCGAAATCTCAATTTTACATAATCCCTAAATTCTACCCAAAACGCTTAATTTCTACCATGAAGTTACGAGATTTGATGTTAAAACTCATGAAAGTAATGGGGAATTGATAGAAAATGAATTATAGTTGCTTACCAATGAATTTAGAAAGAAACATTCTTTAAAAATCGCCTCTAGGGTGTTGGGGGTTGAGAAATGGTGTAAAATAAGCTAAATCCCGATTTTCTCCTTTTTAACCAGTTGCAAACGTCACAATTGCAAACTCTTGTTCGCAAAAGTGAACCACTCTTTGCAAAAGCGAAAAGCTGTATAACCATCAATTGTCGCAAAAGAGACAGAAAAACGCATCTGCAAACCACCCCCATTCGTATTTGCGGTTCCCACCTTCACATTTGCGAAGGTTGACCGGCTAAGTTCATGTCGCATTTGCGACTAGAAAAGTGCAAAAGCAAAGCCCCAATGATCATATTTGCTATACTTTCTTCGTAATTGTGAAGCCATCATCCTACTCCGCAAAAGCGGGACTCACAATTGTGAACATGTTCTCGCAATTATGAGACCTGAAATCAGACACCCATAGCTGTTGGGCACCAGCAGTTCCAAACTCATGAGCAATGCACTTGAAACTCACTCGAGCCCCTCTAGCTACTAATCGAATATATAAAAATGTGTAATAACATCATATAAACTTGCTCGCTACTTCGAAACATCAAATAACACTAATCGATCATCAAAACTCAATAATTTTCAACATTAAAACTGATTTGCAATATTTTTCACA
Source organism: Nicotiana paniculata (assembly GCA_005239505.1). Classification (NCBI taxonomy): domain Eukaryota; kingdom Viridiplantae; phylum Streptophyta; class Magnoliopsida; order Solanales; family Solanaceae; genus Nicotiana; species Nicotiana paniculata. Next base: position 32,960 of record MDKI01230966.1, read on the forward strand.
TAACACACCGAAATGCGCTCGAGTCATCCCTGATCCCAACCAAACGAGCGTACAAGTCCAAAAATATCATACGAACCTACCAGAATCGTCAAGACACCAATCCGAGGTCGTTTACCAAGAATGTTGACTATGGTCAACTCAAGTCTCATTTTAGGCAAAAAATAACATTTTCTTCAAATTTTTACATAAAAACTTTTCGTAAACAACACGGACCACGCACGCAAATAAGGAAACATCAAATGAAGCTATGGGAGGTCTTGAGAAAAAATAAATAACGGGTAATACTCGAAACATCTTATTGGGTTGTCACATTATCCACCTCTAAAAGAAACATCCATCCTCGAATGTACATAAAAAAGTACTTGGACTGATAAAAAGGTGGGGGTATCTACCCCTCATGTCAAACTCAGACTCCCACATATCTTACTCAATCAGATGACCCCTCCATTGCACTTTCACAGAAGAAAAACTCTTAGATCTCGACTTGCGAACCTGCTGGTCTGAAATAGCTACCAGCTCTTCCTCATAGGTCAGATTTTCATCAAGCTGCACCGTACTGAAGTCCAACACGTGTGACCTATCCTCATGGTACTTTCGAAGCATGAACACATGAAATACCGGATGTACCCCTACCATGCTAGGAGGCTATGCAAGCCGATATGCAATCTCTCCAACTCTCTCCAAGATCTTGGACAGGCCAATAAACCACGGGATCAATTTTCCCTTCTTCCCAAATTGCATCACACCTTTCATAGGGAACACTTAGAAAAGAACCTTCTCACCCACCATATTAGACACATCTCGAACCTTTTGGTTCTCATAACTCTTCTGCCTGGACTGAGCTATACGAAGTTGCTTTTGAATCAACATAACCTTCTCCAAAGCCTAACAGACCAAATCAGTGCCCAATAATCTAGCATCTCTAGGATCAAACCAACTAATCGACGAATGACATCGCCTCCCATATAAGGCCTTGTACAGCGCCATATGAATACTAAACATATAACTGTTGTTATAGGAGAATTCTGCGAGCTATTAAAATTGATCCCATGAACATCCAAATCAATAATATAGGCACATAAATATCCTCCAAGATCTGAACAATGCACTCAGTCTGTCCGTCCATTTGAGGATGAAACTCTATGCTCAACTCAACCCGCGTTCCCAATTCACGTTGTAATATGCAATGTGGACTGTGTGCATGCGATCAGAAATGACAGAAATGGGCACGCCGCATAGGTAGATAATCTCTTGGATGTAAATCTTAGCCAACTGCTCTGAAGAATAGGAAGTCATCATCAGAATGAAGTGTGCAAACTTAGTCAACTGGTCCACAAGAACCCAAACTACATCATATTTCCTCAACGTCCGTGGTTAGCCTACCAAAAAATCCATAGTGATGCGCTCCCACTTCCACTCCGTTATCTCCAATATCTAAGTCAATCCACCCAAATTTTAATGCTCATATTTCACTAGTTGACAATTCAAACACCAAGAGTCATAAGCAACAATATCTTTCTTCATCCTTCTCCAAAAATAATGCTATTTAAAGTCACAGTACATCTTTGTGACATCCGGGTGAATGGAATAGAGCGAACTGTGGGCCTCTTCAAGGATCAACTCTCTCAACCCATCAACATTTGGAAAACAAATCCGTCCTTGAAGCCTCATAACACCATCATCTCTAATCATAACCGCCTTAGCACCATCCCCTGTACCGTGTCTTCCAACTCCAATAAGTGAGGATCATCAAACTGGCGACCCTTAATATGCTCTAACAAGGAGAACTGTTCCATAACACAAGCAAGAACCCAACTGGGCTCCGAAACATCCAATCTCACAAATCGATTGGCCAAAGCCTAAACATGCATAGCTAGTGGCCTCTCCACTACCGGTAAATATGCCAAACTACCCATGCTCTCAGCCTTCCTACTCAATGCATTAGCCACCATATTGGCCTTCCTCAATTGATATAATATGGTGATATTATAGACTTTCAACAACTCTAATCATCTCCGATACCGCAAATTAAGGTCTTTCTACTTGAACATGTGTTGGAGACTCCAATGGTCAGTATAGACCTCACATGGAACGACTGTAAATATAGTGCCTCCAAATCTTCAGCACATGAACAATGGCCGCCAACTCTAAGTCATACACAGGTTCATTCTACTCATGAACCTTCAACTGCCGAGACGTGTAGGAAATTTACCTACCGTCCTACATCAACATCGCACCAAGTCCAATACGTGATATATCACAATACATGATGTAAGATACTGAACTTGTATGTAACACTAACATTGGGTTGTAGTGAATGCAATCTTGAGCTTCTGAAAGGGTATCTCACACTCATTGGACCATCTGAAAAGAGCACTCTTCTAGGTCAACTTGGTCACGAGATAGATGAAAACCCCTCCGCTAACCGATGAATGTAACCTGCCAAACCCAAGAAGATCAGAATATATGTAGCTGAAGTAGCTCTAGGCCAGTTATGAACTACCTCAATCTTCTTAGGATCCACCTTAATGCCCTCGGAACATACAACATGTCCCAAAAAGGCAACCAAGTCCAATAAGAACTCACACTCGAAAAACTTATCATATAACCATGATCCCTCAAAGTCTAAAGTACATTTCACAGGTGTTGTTCAAGACCCTCTCAATTGTGGGAGTAAACCGAGATGATTAATGAAAACAATCACAAAGGAATCCAAATAGGGTTGGAACACCTATTTCATCAAATCCAAGGCTGCTGAGGCATTAGTTAAGCCAAATGACATCACTAAGAACTCATAGACCATACAGAGTCTGAAAAGCTGTCTTAGGGACATATGATGCCCTATTCTTCAATTGATGGTAGCCAGTCCTCAATTCAATATTCAAAAACCCCTTGCACCCTGAAGCCGATAAAATAAGTCATCAATCTTTGGAAACAGATACATGTTCTTGATAGTGGCTTTGTTTAGCTGCCTGTAATCTATACACATCCTCATAAAGCCGTCGTTATTCTTTACGAACAACACCAATGCACCCCAAGGAGAGACTGTGAACAACTATTTTTTGACCACACCCAAATTCTATACTATTTTTTGCTATAAAT
>ML318022.1:0-11398 GCA_005239505.1 Nicotiana paniculata
CCAATTTATATTAAAAAGTCTTGAGAGAATTGATTGAGTAAAAGTTGCGTATTCTAAAGCCTTTGATACATAAATTCCCTGTGGGATCGACTCTGGGCATGATACCCCTGATTATATTTGCAACGCCCGCTTAGTCTTTTATAAGACATAGTTGAGCGTGATCAGGTGTTATGGGCTTACCAAACAACCGCAAAAACTAGTATGTGTGAGACTCCATTTTCACTTGTATATGGTGCAGGAGCTTTAATTCCGGTGGAGATAGGTGAACCAAGTACGAGGTACATGCATGCCACTGAAAAGGAAAATAAGGAAGAGTTGCGGGTAAATTTGGATTTATTAGAAGAAAGGAGAGAAACAACATTAATTCGAATGGAAGCTCAAAAACCAATGATTGAATGATATTATAACAGGAAAACTAATTTGAAGTACTTCAATATTGGAGATTTCAACCTCAAAAAGGTGTTTCGGACAACAAAAGCGGCAAATACAGGAAAATTGAGCCCAAATTGGGAAGGCCCATATAGGGTTCGAGGCATCTGTAACGATCCGGCCAATCGTTCTGAGAGTTATAGCCCTGATCCACTGGTAATTGCTTCCCCCATATATATTTCTATTATTGTGACTTGCCGGGAGGTTTCGTTTTAGTTTTTGGAGTGTTTTAGGACACTTAGTTCCTAAACGGAGGTTTACGCCCTAGGATCTGGACCATAGTCGGAACTGCGTGAAGACGACTCCATTAGCTCCGTTGGGTGATTTTGGACTTTGGTCATGTATAGATTGTGTTTGGATGTCTGTAGCTCATTTAGGTTTGAAATGGCGAAAGTCGAAGTTTTAGAGATTTTGACCGATAGTGGAATTTTTGCTATCGAGGTCAGATTCCGATTACGGAAGTTGGAATAGGTATGTAGGGTTGAATATGACTTGTGTGAAAAATTTCGGGTCAATCAGACGTGGTTTGATAGGTTTCGGCATCGGTTGTCGAATTTGGGAGTTTCAAGTTCTTTAAGTTTGAATCAAAGGATGATTCGTGATTTTAGAGTTATTTGAGGGATCAACTAAGTTCGTATGATGTTTTATGATTGGTTGGTATGTTGTTTGAGGTCCCGGAGGGCTCGGGTCAGTTTTAGGTGCTTAACAGATCAAAAGTTGGATTTGTGTTGTTGCTGAAGTCATTAGGCATCTTGTGTTTTTGCACCTGCAGTGGGGAGACCCCAGGTGTGGGATCGCACGTGCGGAGAGTCAAGCGCAGAAGCGGAAAGGTGGAGGAGTTCCAGGGGTCGCAGGTGCAAGGTGAATTCCACATCTGCAATGCGCGTAGATGCGATAGAGTGATCGCAGGAGCGGTGAAGGACTTCAGAAGCGAACATGGATCCGTAGGTGCGCACACGCAGGTGAGACCCCTTGATCGCAAAATTAACTTTTGTGGACTTAAGTGATATCCGCACCTGTGATGGTCTTTCTGCATGCGCAGGACTGCAGATGCGGTAGACCCCTTACAGAAGCGAGATCACTGGCAGAGAAAGGGCTAAGTGCGAGGGTTTGATTTTATCCTCCATTTTGGACCTAGAGAGCTCGGATTAAGGCGAAATTCGAGGAATTTTAAGATAAATCTTGAGGGTAATGATTCTTAACTCCTTTATGGTTATATTCCACTAATCTATGGTTGATTTCATCATCTAATTAAGAAATTTGGTTGAGAAATTTGGGGGAAAATGATGGTGTTCTTCAACTAAGATTTTGGTCTTTGATTGTAATTTTGACATCACATTTGGATGATGTTTTTACGAGTGAACTCGTGAGTGAATGGGTGTTCATATTTTTTGACTTTTATCCGATTCCGAGACGTAGGCCCGGGAGGCGTTTTAGGGCGAATTTCCAATTTCTTGCTTTAGCTTTGATTTCATTAGCTAGATTAGTTCCTTGTAGTTATATTTATGATATGTAATTGATTTTGGCTAGATTTGGGTCATTCAGAGTCGGATATTCGTGGAAAGAGCATTGTTACTATCCTGTTAGATTAGAATATCATGTCTACTTGCCTTAATTTTTTATCTGAACTCCGTGTAGCATGTTTAGTGAATTTCCTGGTTTTCCCTGACTTATACTTAATCTAAATTGTAGGATTTCTTGTTGTAGCTGTTAAATTCTATTGTTTGAACTGCGTATTTACTTTTAGGCTACAGAACGGTATTCCGGGAGATCCCCTGCATATTTACTTTGGGACTACAGAACGGTATTCCGGGAGATCCCCTGCACATTTACCTTTGGGACTACGGAACGGTATTCCGGGAGATTCCCAAGTCTTGCATATTTACTTTGGGATTACGGAACGGTATTCCGGGAGATCCCCCTTCCCCCCATTTACGTCTGGGACTACGAGATGGTATCTCGGGAGATCCCCTGTTGTTATTTCTGTGTACTGAGCTGTTACCTTTCTATGATTTCAGTCTTGTTAAATTCCGGTCTTTATTTTATTGCGATATTTCACTCTGCCTTGTTTTTATTATATATATATAGCATTAGGGCCCTGACCTAACCTCGTCACTACTTGACCGAGGTTAGGCTTGTCACTTACTAGGTACCGTTGTAGTGTATTCACGCCCTTTCCTGCACATGTTTTTAGTGTGCAGATCCAGGTTCCTCCTACCAGCCTCATTATTAGTTTCAATCGTTGTTGTTCCGGAGACTTCAAGGTACATCTGCCCGCGCCCGTAGATCCTCGGAGTCCCCCTTTATCCCCTATGTTAATTCTCCTCTTATTTATATAGACACTGATGTATAGAATAGTTAGAACTTTGTAGAAGCTTTTGACTTACGGTATTCCGGCTCTTGGGAGTGTTATGTACATTTCGAGAGTTGATTATTATATATGTCGAGCGGCATCTCAATTGCTTATTTAAAATATCTGCTACTATTAATTGTTAATTTTCATATTTTTCATTTCATTTCCTCAAAGTGTTAGGCTTACCTAGTCGTAAAGACTAGGTGCCGTCAAGACAATTCATGGAGGGAGAATTTGGGTCGCGGCAGCATCACTGGAAAAGGAGCATACGAGTTTGAAACCATGGATGGCAAGGTATTACCGTCGAACTGAAACACAGTCCATTTGAAAAAGTATTACTTCTAAACGAAGAGAATACCCACGGTCAGGTATCACAAAAGTTCAATTCTATTTTGTCTTTTTGAATTTTACTAACCATTTTAGATGATAGGCAAAAAGATGGCCCGTACCAAACGATGATATTAAACCCGAAAGACACACAGAATATTGAATTATTCTCGATCTAGGTTACAACTTTTCTGCTGGGAAAAAGATTATGCAGTCATCATCTAAGAAATTATCTCTGATTCCCGTTTGTATTTTGCTTTTCAGGGAAAAGACCAAAAGAAATGAGTGGTCCAGTGGTCGCGATTTCATACTTCAAAGCTCCAACACTGGTGGGGGGGAGGACTATGCATATAGAAGGAAGGAAAAGAAACCAAGGGCATAGTTGAGCCTGAATCAAAACCTAGAAGAAACCCTTGAAAACTTTTCAAAGGAGTCCAAACTTGCAAAAAGGATGCAAGATATTCTCACGAGTTTCTAAGTTAAGGCCACGTAAATTTAGTCACGGAATAATAAGCCCGAATTTGTAACCTTGCTACAATGAAAGCAGTTATGAATGTGTTGTATGAACAATTATGAAAATGATGTACAAAATTTATTTATTTGGAAGTTCAAATCATAAAACTTCCTCAAATTATTTCTCTTTTCATATCTACTTCATGTTTCATATATTTGCATCAATGTGAAGATGAGACGTCATCTTCATCAGTGTCGTTAATATAAAAGGTCACTCTTTTATAAAAACCTGTTATATCGAAGTCACAGTTTATTAAAGCATTTTTACGTGCAAAAGAAAGCACAAATATTAAAAGTTCAGAAAGCATAATATGAGGGAAAATAAATAAAGATATATATATCATAACCCCAAAGAACTTGGGAAATATTTATGTCATAACCTAAAAAACACAGGGGTAGCAAAACTTTCCAAAAAAGTTGTCCAAAAAAAAAAGGGGAGTTCCAAGAAAAAATCAACAAACAAACACTTTTGAAAAAAAGTATGGGAAAGGGGAAAATCTAAGGAGCATCATAACGGGAGAAGAATGATCAACTTTGGGAGAAGAGGGTTGAGCATCAGCTTCACCAAGAACAAGTCCATCTCCATCACCCTTAGAACCTTCGTCTTCAGGTGTGGAAAAGCTTTGATATGGCAGAGTCTGTTCAATTGTTTCTCTAGCCTTAGCGATCTCAACGTTAAGGTCAAAACCTTCTTGGCTGGCTTCAGTTAAAGTTTCGAGGGGAGTGTTCAAAAAATTCCAGCTAACATCCAGCGATGACTTATCCTCAAGGGCTTCATAGTCTTTCTCCCACTGATCAATTTCAGCTCTCAGGTCTTCTTTTTCTGTTTCCAAAGCTTCATAAGTTGTCTTCAAAGGAGCAAGAGAACTTTCTAGGAATAGAATTTTATCTGTAGAGGTGCGGAGATCTTCCTGAGCTTGGGTAAGAGTTTGAACCAATTCACCCGCATAAACCTCTTTTTGATTAAGGAGCTCTTTCAAACTCCTTATCTCTTCAACAGCCTTGGAAAGTTGTTCGGCAAAAGAGAATTCCAGTCTACCCTTATCCTTCTCAACTTGACTAGAATAAGCTTTTAGAACCGCTAACTCAGTGGATACCATTCTCATTTGCTGTTCCAAAGCTTCTTTCTCTTCTGCAAGAACATCTTTTTCCAACTGAAGACCTTCAAATTGTTCTCTCCAGTTATCAGCCTCGGTACGCAATTCAATTCGTTGTTGATCAGTCCAAGATACCCAATTCATAAGCTCTGTGCCTATAAAATTAATCTATAAAAAAGAAGGAGAGTTACGAATGAGGAAAAGGAAGGAAGGAAATGTAAGTAAATTTATACCTTAAGAGAAGAATGAACAATGTCATTCATTAAGGTCCTAACAATGGCTTCAACCATACGTCAACTTGTCAAGACTTCCTCAATAAATTTCCAACCTCGGGGACTTCAATCACAACCTTTCTCATTTCCCGCCTGCTACTAGAAGGCTCAGCTTCTACATGAGAAGTAGCAGCTGGAACAACCACTGGAGTAACACCAGGAAAATACACATGAGGATTAACAATAGATAAAACTTGAAGGGAATCAAGTGGCAATTCTTCAGAAATAGGCCCGAGTCCTTCTTCACCCTCAAAGCCATGGGCGAATAACCTTTCAACAGGACGTGATGGGGGATTAGTTGCGCTACCAGCGTCTTCATCAGAAATTTCAAAAGGGGAATTCTCTGGCTCATCAATGAGTGTGAAGGGAATCGAACTTGATGGGGGATCATAAGAAGCAGGGGTTTCATCATCAGAAACCACGCGTCTTTGGACACACGATTTTCTCACCAAAGAACCTTATTCTACATCCTCTTCATCATTAGACCTATAGGCTTCGATAGTTTTCCTCTTGGAGGAAGAAGCACTCAAAATTCGTTCTTGAGAAAGACTTACAGAAAGCATGGTTGATAGAACAGATGCGAGACTAATTCCACGAATAGCAAACCCTAATAAAAAAAATGGAATAATGAAAAATTTATGTATAAACAAGTAAAGGAGGAGAGGAACTGCAAGGATGAAGAGTATTGCGAGTCTTCACTTTCCAACAGAATCTCTATGAAAGAAATTTCCAAGATCTTTCGTCCATAGGAGCAGCAGTCAACATTTTTTCTACCCAAGCACGGAAGTCAGGAATTTCTTGACTTTCGTGGTTGCTGAAAAAATGAATATGTGGTTACATGAAGGAATTTAAGGCATCAAAGAAAGAGGAAAAAAAACTTACGTGCAAAGTTCTATTTTTTTTGGAAAATGCATGTTTTCTTCACCCAAAAACCCAGTAGTGGAAGCAGCAACGAAGTCAGAATACCAGCCACGATCACGGTCATCCTCGGGGCTAACTAAAACCCTTTTGCTTCTGGCCACGAGGTAAAAGACCCCTTTCACAAAACAACTTGGGATAGTAAATATGAAATAAATGTCGGAAGGTAAAAGGAGCAGAAACCAAATCCGACAAATAGCAAAGGCATGCCACTGCCCTCCACACGATGGGACCGATCTGGCCAAGGCAAACACTAAAACAACGATAAAACTCGATGATCACTGGATCAATTGGCGGCTTATACCCTAAAGTGAAAGGGTAGGTATAAACGAAAGAAAATCCAGCATGGGAAGAGGTGATTCTTTGATTGGCACGAGGAAAAACTGGGAAATCTGGTTTCCAATGACATTCTTGTCAAACTAAAGAAAGAAGACCATGCGTGATTAAACTTGGGTAAAGTTCAGCGGGGTTAAGGGAAGTCATAGAAGAAACTTGATTCTTCATGGCCTCACGATCTGATACAAAAGAAAACTCTTGAGGAACAATCTTAAAAATCGTAGGTTCACGCATGGGTTCATTCAGGTCCCTGTTTTTAGTAGAAGATATAGGGGTCAAAGGAGTCCTAGGTCTAGAAGAAAATGTCCTAGCATAACTACTCTGTGAAGTAGAAATACGAGTGGATAACGAACAAAGGTCGTGGAGTCTAACACCTCTCCTACTCCTAGTAAGGACAGTAAAAGGAGCAAGCTCGTCAACGATCACAACTTTGCGAGGGTCTGGTGTTGAAGAAGACATGTTTAATAAAGAAAATATAGAGCAAAGGTACAGAACTACGAAGGAGGGTTAAGATGATGGATACAGAGATGAATAAAGGTTTCAAGAAATCAAAAAGGATGAAGTATTTATAAGGAGATACAACTGTTATTAAAATTGGTCATTATAAAGTGTCATAATGGAACCGTTACTTTACTGACGCAGCCACAGGAAAAAATCCTAAGAAATGTTGAGAAACTGCAAAACCAATCATAAGAAGCCATGTGGCATGGACATTGAATGAATGTGACATACGTCACATCGATTCTGAATGAGGCATAATGATACTCGAGAAACAGCGGCAAAGTATTTTCGCCATAGAAACTTACCACTTCACGAATATTCAGAAAGTTGGGGGAGGGGGGGGGGGACTATCTGTATTGGTGGAAAAAGACATGACACGTAAACTATCAACAAGCTGACAGGGCATGGTATGAGGAACATCGATGTAAGGACAAGTGACATTCTTAATTAGATGAGTTAAAAGAATGCGGAGAAGGCATGAGAGAAACACCCACGAGGTTACACTAAGGAAAAAACTGGACCTGACAGTTGTAAAAGGAGAAACAGGAATGAAATGAATAAAGACTGTGAAGAAGGAAAGATACAAAAACTCGTCACAAAATAAGGAAGGAAAATCAGTGCAGTTATAAAGAATCTTTAATCATAAATGTTTCCGTTCCGATTGTACATGGTAACTAGCAATGAAGGCAATTTATACCATTAGTGAGCCCGAATTAAGTAAGTGAATCGTTATAATTGTACACCCCTATATAATGACTAAAATCTCATATGTAATGGCAAGAAACAATTATCATTGAGATTTATACAGTTATTTTTTGCTTTACTCTCAAAGTTTTGAGCCATAATTTTTGGAGTGATTATCAGTTTATTTTATATTTTCTTTGTCAATTATTTCGATTCCTTGATCTATTCTTTCAAATTGTTGGGAGAGTATGGTTATCAGTAACTCGATTTCTTCTAAATAGACTTTGACCGAGAAATTTGTTTTTCGATTAAAAAGTATGATTTTGGTCCCATCATAGAAAATATGTTATATTGTACGATTTTAAACTATATTTTCAATCAAATATGAAGTAAAAATACAAACTTATAACACAACACATTAGTAATTAGCTGGTGGGACATTTTAATAATTACGGTAAATTCATGAATATCCATAAGCAAATGATTAAGCACATATCAATTAATTGAAGGATAACCATGCTTAGTAAGATATTACAAAGGCTAAAATATAAATTACTATAACTGAGGGATCAAAAATGTTATGAATCCTATTTTAGTTAAACGTTTCCTTATTTTTACATGTGATAGCATAATAGGAATTCAAGAAATTGAATTACAAAAAGTATCTCAATTAAATATTAAAATAAGAAATTTAAATCAAAATGAGATAGAAGATTTCTAATCCCTCAAATACCCAGTCTAACACATTGTTTTGATTGGGAATAGATTGATATATTGGTTAACGATTACACAATGGGAAATCACGTTAATTTAGGAACTTGTAATTAATTTGGTATAAGCGTTAATCAGCTAAGGAATGAATCAATCACACCACTAGTCCATTGAGGTATATTTTCTGAAAATTAATACATAGTTTGATTCTTTTATGTACAAAAAATAGTTTTATTAGTTTACTAATATAAAAGCCAGTGAAAACCATGTGTGAAATTAATACTTTTGTATATGAACAATTATTTTAAACTCATTTAATCTCTCCCTAGCTATTTTTTGGAAAAAGAATCTAATCAAATCATGTCTCATTAAATAAGATAGACGAGATACTACCAAAAATAGTGATCGTATTTTCGCGTTAGACCATCCCGAAAAGGTAAAGTAATAACTATATGTATCCATGTTTTATTAAATTTAAAAAATTATGTTCCTCCATTTTTATAAGGTATTTAAAGGTTTGGATTCGTTGGTAAAGATGCATAAATTTGATTGAGGACAACTCCAGTCAACCCTAGGTACGTATCCTCCCTAGAGGTTATTTCTTTGTTATCCTCCCTATGTTCCTTTTGACATTTGATCTTTAGTTTGTATTTATGATTGCTTTAGAAACTGAGAGTCTAATTGATTCTTTAAATGTCTGGTGAAATACAATAATCTAACTGACAATATAATAGATCAGTTAGAGAAGTGGAACACTTTTTAATATGTCATATTCAATGGATAAAAATTGCATGAATACACTAGGAGTAGATCAACTATAGGCTTTTGTTTAATAATATATGCTTTTGCCTGATTATTTTTGGAAAAATTTCACATTAGAATAACTGGCTCCCTACTTTTTAATTTTATAGCCCATATTTCAGTTTAGAAAATTTTACATACCTATACACTATTGAAAACTTTATTACCCTCCCTGCTCAAATTTCACTTTAATTACCTCCTATATACAAAATTACCAATTATGTACATTTTAAGGATTTAAGGATAATTAATCAATTCCTACAATCACTCCTACTGATCCCCCATGTTTCTCTCTCTGTATCTTACTCCTCCCCCCCCCCCCCCCCCCCCNAGAGAGCAGCAATTCCACCATTGATAGCCATTAAAAAACTTTGAAGGTTTGAATTCGAATTTGGGTTTTCAAAAAATATTACTTGTTTGAATTGGGTGTTGTTGCAAATAATTGGGAATCATCTCTACGTCTCTCTCTATCTTTCAATCCCTAATTCCAGTAATGTAAAGCAAAGGAAAAGAGAGCAGCTATTCCACCATTGACAGCCATTAAAAAACTTTGTAGCTTTGAATTTGAATTTGGGTTTTCAAAAATCATTATTTGTGTGGATTGGGTGTTGTTTCAAACAACTGGGAATATGGTTTGGAGTTTATATCTCAATTTTGAGGGTGTTTTGGTGAAAGATTTGATTTTGGCTGAATTTCAAATTGAAAGTCGAAGAGGAAGAAGAAGAAGAAGAAGAAGAAGAAGAAGAAGAAGAAGAAGAAGAAGAAGAAGAAGAAGAAGAAGAAGAAGAAGAAGAAGACGACGTGATATGCACTATATTTACGAAATTGTAGTAAAATTATAAAAAAAATTGTAGAAAAATTATAGAAATAATGTAAGAAAATTGTAGATAAGTTATAGATAAATTGTGTAATATATAATTAGTTGTATGAAATTTATTTTTACTATGTATAAATCAGATACTAAATATACAAAAGACATATTGTATAAATTTTATATAAAATTTATATTTACGTTGTATGTTATTGTAGTAATATTTAACTTGATAGAAATAATGTGTGAAAGTTGTAGATAAGTTGTATAATATATAATTAGTTGTATCAAAAATTTATTTTTACTGTGTATTAATCGATATACAAAAGACATATTGTATAAAATTTGTATTTAAGTTGTATGTTTATCGTAGTTGTAGTTAACTGGTAGAAATAATATGTGAAAATTGTAGATAGGTTGTATAATATATAATTAGTTGTATGAAATTTATTTTTACTATGTATAAATCAGATACAAAATATACAAAAGATATATTGTATAAAATTTGTATTAAATTGTATTTAAGTGGTATGATATTGTAGTTGTATATAATCATCTTTGTTGAATTATGAACAACTTTCAAAACTCTGTCCTGAGGAAATCAGAGCTTTTTTATACTGCTGGCTGAGATTCTTCTTTGTTCAAATTTCTTAATCTTTGCAAAATTTAGAAGCAATAAATAAATAAAAGGAAACCAAAAAAAAAAAATACACACTCTATCGTTAAATGTCTCGCAGATTCTTGGTACTACAATTTGCAACAGCATGAAGAAGCTGTCTCAATTTTGTAGAAAATCTTGTAAATAAGCAAGCTGTCTCAAATTATCAGCCAATCCTTTTGTTATGCTTCTTTATTTATTGCTTCTAAACTATCCAACTATCCAAATATTAAGAAAAATTATTATTTAACCCTTGAACTGAGATTTTTCTTTGTTCCCAGGCAACAATGAAGGACACTGGACTTTGGTCTTTAGGCCGGACGCACATACAGTGATAGAGTTAATCTTCCACTCGAGGTATTTTCACGAAAAATTCAAGTGTGGACGGAAGATCAGGAGAGAAAAATTCAAGTGTATAAGATGTGTTTATACACTCATATACACTATTATACAAGATTACATAATTATACAAAAAACTCACTTCGTCTGCTTCCTTGCGTCTTTTATGAAATTCAACTTAAATCGGGTTCAAATCTACTCCAAATCACTTCAAATTTAAATTGTGAACTCTTTTTGATATTTTCGATCAATTGGAACAACACTCAATCCAAACAAGTAATAAACTCAAAAAATCTTATTTCGAAAGCAAAGCTTTGAATGGCCTTCAACGGTGGACTTCTACTCTTCAATTTTCTTACATTGCAACCAAGTGACACAGGGGAGAAGCAGTAATGGCGGACGACCCCTTGAAGCATATGTAGAATATGTGAGAAGAAAAGAGAGTGAAAGCAGTGATTGTAAGAACATAAATTTTCAATTTGCTAGTGCTTTCAAAATATGTACAATATGAGTTAGGTCGGGTAAAACATAAAAATATGGGCCATTTTTTATTATGGTGTGAAGTCATGCATATTTTCTTGTAATTCTTTCATTATTTTTCAGGAAAGCTGGCCACTGAAGTAACATAGAACAGAAAATTACAGTAAT
>ML318024.1:0-17202 GCA_005239505.1 Nicotiana paniculata
GAATGACACGACCAATTCTAGATTCCTAATTCAACCCGTGTTTTATCGAATAAAAGATGATTAGTTTATGTAGTAATTAGTTATTAAAACTACATTACGTTAGATACTCGTCATTTGTCTACCATTTAAATAATTATAACCAATAACTTCATAATGCAGAATTTCAATGATTTTGAAAGATGAATTATGGATATGCAAGCAATGCAGATAATTCACAATTAATTACTGAAGAATCAATCAATATTCATAACATCAATTGATTTATTGNCGATACGACGAGTAAAAATTACATGCTCACAATATTTGATGACCGGAAAAATATCATGTGATACGGAACCGGCTCCGTACCAAGGCGTCCGGCCTAGACCATGGCAGGCGATAATACAGGCACGACTGGCGGAATTCCAGTTTAATTGCCATAAAATACCAAAACAATTAACTTGATCATTTCGAAGCGTTGTTTATGGTTCCTTGGGTCGTATTTGATGTCCCGGATAAATATCATGTGATCCGGTACCGGCTCCGTACCAAGGCGTCCGACCTGGACTATGGTAGGCGATAATACATGCACGACTTGCGAAATTCCAGTTTAATTGCCATAAAATGCCAAAAAATGTAACTTGTTAATTTCGAAGCGTTGGTTATGGTTGCTTGGGTCGTATTTGATGTACAAGAAAAATATCATGCTATCCGGTACCGGCTCCGTACCAAGGCGTCCGGCCTGGACCATGGCAGGCGATAATACATGCACGACTGACGGAATTCCAGTTTAATTGCCATAAAATGCCAAAAAATGTAACTTGATCTTTTCAAAGCGTTGGTTATGGTTCTTTGGGTCATATTTAATGTCCCAGTCAAATATCATGTGATCCGGTACCGGCTTCGTACCAAGGCGTCCCATCTGGACCATGGGAGGTGATAAATACAGGCACGACTAGCGGAATTCCAGGTTAATCGCCATAAAATGCCAAAAATGTAACTTGATAATTTCGAAGAGTTGGTTATGGTTCCTTGTGTTATATTTGATATCCCAGAAAAATATCATATGATCCGTAATCGGCTCCGTACCAAGGCATCCGGCCTGGACCATGGCAGGCGATAATACAGGCACGACTGGCAGAATTCCAGTTTAATTGCCATAAAATGCCAAAAATGTAACTTGATCATTTCGAACAGTTGTTTATTGTTACATGGGTCGTATTTGATGTCCCGGACAAGTATCATGCTATCCGGTACCGGCACCGTACCAAGGCGTCCGGCCTGGACCATGGATGGCGATAATACAGGTACGACTGACGGAATTGCAATTTAATTGCCACAAAATTCCAAAACATGTAACTTGATCATTTCGAAGAGTTGGTTATGGTTCCTTGGGTCGTATTTGATGTCCCGGTAAAATACCATATGATCCGGTACCGGCTTCGTATCGGTAATACAGGCACGACTGGCGGAATTCCAGTTTAATTGCCCTAAAATGCAGAAAAATGTAACTTGATCATTTTGAAGCGTTGGTTATGGTTAATTGTGTTGTATTTGATGCCCCAAAAAAATATCACGCGATCCGTACCGGCTCTGTACCAAGGCGTCCGGCCTGGACCATAGCAAGCGATAATAGAGGCACGACTAACGGAATTCCATTTTAATTGCCATAAAATGACAAAAAATGTAACTTGATCATTTCGAAGCGTTGGTTATAGTTCCTTGGGTGCGTCCGGCCTGGACCATGGCAGGCGATAATAGAGGCACGACTAACGGAATTCATGTTTAATTGCCATAAAATGCCAAAAAATGTAACTTGATCATTTCAAAGCGTATGTTATGGTTCCTTGGGCCATATTTAATGTTCCGGACAAATATCATGCGACCGGTATCGGCTCCGTACCAAGGCGTCCGGCCTGGACCTTAGCAGGCGATAATATAGGCACGACTGGCAGAATTCCACTATAATTGCCGTAAAATGCCAAAAAATGTAACTTGATCATTTCGAAGTGTTGGTTATGGTTCCTTGGGTCATATTTCATATCCCGGACAAGATCATGTGACCCGGTACAGGCTCCGTACCAAGGCGTCCGGCCTGTACCATGGCACGCGATAATAAAAGGCACGACTATCGGAATTCCAGTTTAATTTCCATAAAATGCCAAAAATATGTAACTTGATCATTTAAGAGCGTTAGTTATGGTTCCTTGGGTCGTATTTGATGTCCCGAAGAAATATCATGTGATTCGGTACCGGCTCCGTACCAAGGCATCCGACCTGGACTATGGCAGGCAATAATACAGGCACGGCTGGCGAAATTCCAGTTTAATTGCCATATAATTCCAATAAATGTAACTTGATCATTTCGAAGCATTGGTTATGAATCCTTGGGTTGTATTTGATTTCCCGGACAAATATCATGCGATTCGGTAACGGCTACGTACCAAGGCATCCGGCCTGGACCATAGAAGGCGATAACGCAGGCATGACTTGGCGGAATTCTAGTTTAATTTCCACAAAATGCGAAAAAATGTAACTTGATACTTTCGAAGAGTTGGTTATGGTTTCTTGGGTTGTATTTGATGTACCGGAAAAATATCATGCAATCCGGTACTAGATCCATACCAAGGCGTCCGGCCTGGACCATGGATGGCGATAATACAGGCACGACTGGCTGAATTCCTATTTAATGTCCATAAAAGGCCAAAAAATGTAACTTAATCATTTCGTAGCATTTATTATGGTTCATTGGGTCATATTTGATGTCCCGGACAAATATCATGCAATCCGGTATTGGCTCCGTACCAAGGCGTCCGTCCTGGTCCATGGCAGGCGGTAATACAGACACGACTGGCGGAATTCCAGTTTAATTGCCATAAAATGCCAAAAAAATTAACTTGATCATTTTGAAGCGGTGGTTATGGTTCCTTGGTTCGAATTCTATGCCTCGGTAAATATCATGAGATTTGGTTCCGGCTCCGTACCAAGGAGTCCGACCTGGACCATGGCGGGCAATAATACAGGCATGACTGGCGGAATTCAAGTATAATTGCCATAAAATGCTAAAAAATATAACTTGATCATTTTGAAGCTTTGGTTATGGTTCCTTGGGTCGTATTTGATGTCTTGGATAAATATCATGCAACCCAGTACCGGCTCCATACCGAGGCATCCGGCCTGGACCATGGCAGGCGATAAAACAAGCACGACTAGCGGAATTCCAGTTTAATTGCCATAAAGTGTAACTTGATCATTTCGAAGCTTTGGTTATGGTTCCTTGGGTCATATCTGATGTCCCAAAAAAATATCTTGCGATCTGAAACTGGCTCTGTACCAAGGCGTCCGGCCTGGACCCTGGCAGGCAACAATACAGGCACGACTAGAAAAATTCCAGTTTAATTGCCATAAAATGCCAAAACATGTAACTTGATCATTTCGAAGCATTGGTTATGGTTCCTTGGGTGGTATTTGATGTCCGGAAAAATATCATGTGATCCGAAACCGGCTCCGTACCAAGGCGTCCGGCCTAGATCATGGCAGGCGATAATACAGGCACGACTGGCGGAATTCCAGTTTAATTACCATAAAATACCAAAACAATTAACTTGATCATTTCGAAGCGTTGGTTATAGTTCCTTAGGTCGTATTTGATGTCCCGGAGAAATATCATGTGATCCGGTACCGGCTCCGTACGAAGGCGTCCAGCCTGGACTATGGGAGGCGATAATACAGGCACGACTTGCGGAATTCCAGTTTAATTGCCATAAAATTCCAAAAAATGTAACTTGTTCATGTCGAAGCGTTGGTTATGGTTTCTTGGGTCGTATTTGATGTACCGAACAAATATTATGCTATCCGGTACCGGCTCCGTACCAAGGCGTCCGGCCTGGACCATGGCAGGCGATAATAATGGCACGATTGGCGGAATTCCAGTTTAATTGCCATAAAATGCCAAAAATGTAACTTGATCTTTTCAAAGCGTTGGTTATGGTTCCTTAGGTCATATTTAATGTCCCAGTCAAATATCATGTGATCCGGTACCGGCTTCGTACCAAGGCGTCCCGTCTGGAACATGGGAGGTGATAAATACAGGCACGACTGGCGGAATTCTGGGTTAATTACCATAAAATGCCAAAAAATGTAACTTGATAATTTCGAAGAGTTGGTTATGGTTCCTTGTGTTATATTTGATGTCCCATACAAATATCATATGATCCGTAATCGGCTCCGTACCAAGGCGTCCGGACTGGACCATGGCAGGCGATAATAGAGGCACGACTGGCAGAATTCCAATTTAATTGCCATAAAATGCCAAAAAATGTAACTTGATCATTTCGAAGCATTGGTTATGGTTCCTTGGGTGGTATTTGATGTCCCGGACAAATATCATGCGATCCAGTACCAGCTCCATACCAAGGCGTCCGGCCTGGACCATGGCAGGCGATATTACAGGCAGGACTAGCAAAATTCCAGTTTAACTGCTATAAAATGCCAAAAATTTAACTTGATCATTTCGAACAGTTTTTTATGGTTACTTGGGTCTTATTTGATGTCCCCGACAAGCATCATGCTATCCGGTACCGGCACCGTACCAAGGCGTCCGGCCTGGACCATGGCTGGCGATAATACAGGCACGACTGGCGGAATTCCAGTTTAATTGCCATAAAATGGCAAAAAAATTAACTTGATCATTTTGAAGCGGTGGTTATGGTTCCTTGGTTCGAATTTGATGCCTCGGTAAATATCATGAGATTTGGTACCGGCTCCGTACCAAGGAGTTCGACTTGGACCATGGCGGGCGATAATACAGGCATGACTGGCGGAATTCAAGTATAATTGCCATAAAATGCCAAAAAATATAACTTGACCATTTTGAAGCTTTGGTTATGGTTCCTTGGGTCGTATTTGATGTCCCGGATAAATATCATGCAACCCAGTACCGGCTCCATACCGAGGCGTCCGGCCTGGACCATGGCAGGCGATAAAACAAGCACGTATAGCGGAATTCCAGTTTAATTGCCATAAAGTGTAACTTGATCATTTCGAAGCTTTGGTTATGGTTCCTTGGGTCATATCTGATGTCCCGAAAAAATATCTTGCGATATGATACTGGCTCCGTACCAAGGCGTCCGGCCTGGACCCTGGCAGGCGACAATACAGGCACGACTAGAAAAATTCCAGTTTAATTGCCAAAAAATGCCAAAACATGTAACTTGATCATTTCGAAGCATTGGTTATGGTTCCTTGGGTCGTATTTGATGTCCGGACAAATATCATGTGATCCGGAACCGGCTCCGTACCAAGGCGTCTGGCCTAGACCATGGCAGGCGATAATATAGGCACGACTGGCGGAATTCCAGTTTAATTGCCATAAAATACCAAAACAATTAACTTGATCATTTCAAAGTGTTGGTTATGGTTCCTGGGGTCGTATTTGATGTCTCGGAGAAATATCATGTGATCCGGTACCGGCTCCATACCAAGGCGTCCGGCCTGGACTATGGGAGGCGATAATACAGGCACGGCTTGCGGAATTCCAGTTTAATTGCCATAAAATGCCAAAAAATTTAACTAGTTCATTTCGAAGCATTGGTTATGGTTTCTTGGGTCGTATTTGATGTACCGGACAAATATCATGCTATCCGGTACCGGCTCCGTACCAAGGCGTCCGGCCTGGACCATGGCAGGCGATAATACAGGCACTATTGGCGGAATTCCAGTTTAATTGCCATAAAATGCCAAAAAATGTAACTTGATCTTTTCAAAGCGTTAGTTATGGTTCCTTGGGTCATATTTAATGTCCCAGTCAAATATCATGTGATCCGGTACCGGCTTCGTACCAAGGCGTCCCGTCTGGACCATGGGAGGTGATAAATACAGGCACGACTGGCGGAATTCCGGGTTAATTGCCATAAAATGCCAAAAAATGTAACTTGATCATTTCGAAGAGTTGGTTATGGTTCCTTGTGTTATATTTGATGTCCCATAAAAATATCATATGATCCGTAACCGGCTCAATACCAAGACGTCCGGCCTGGACCATGGCAGGCGATAATACAGGCACGACTGGCAGAATTCCAATTTAATTGCCATAAAATGCCAAAAAAATGTAACTTGATCATTTAGAAGCATTGGTTATGGTTCCTTGGGTGGTATTTGATGTCCCGGAAAAATATCATGCGATCCAGTACCATCTCTGTACCAAGGCGTCCGGCCTGGACCATGGCAGGCGATAATACAGGCACGACTTGCGGAATTCCAGTTTAATTGCCATAAAATGCAAAAAAATGTAACTTGTTCATTTCGAAGAGTTAGTTATGGTTTCTTGGGTCGTATTTGATGTACCGTACAAATATCATGCTATTCGGTACCGGCTCCGTACCAAGACGTCCGGCCTGGACCATGGCAGGCGATAATACAGGCACGATTGGCGGAATTCCAGTTTAATTTCCATACAATGCCAAACAATGTAACTTGATCATTTCGAAGTGTTGGTTATGGTTCCTTGGGTCGTATTTGAAGTCCCGGTCAAATACCATGTGATCCGGTACCGGCTTCGTACCAAGGCGTCCCGCCTGGACCATGGCAGGTGATAATACAGGCACGACTAGCGGAATTTCAATTTAATTGCCATAAAATGCCAAAAAATGACTTGATCATTTCGAAGCGTTGGTTATGGTTCATTGTGTTGTATTTTATGTCCCAAAAAAATATCACACGATCCGGTACCGACTTTGTACCAAGGTGTCCGACCTGGACCATGGTAGGCGATCATAGAGGCAAGACTAACGGAATTCCAGGTTAATTGCCATAAAATGCCAAAAAATGTAACTTGATCATTTCGAAGAGTTGGTTATGGTTACCTGGGTCGTATTTGATGTTCCAGACAAATATCATGCGATCCGGTACTGGCTCCAAACCAAGGTGTCCGGCCTGGACCATGGATGGCGATAATACATGCACGACTGGCGGAATTCCAGTTTAATTGTCATAAAATGTAACTTGATCATTTCGAAGCGTTGGTGATGGTTCCTGGTGTCGTATTTGATGTATCGGACAAATATCATGAGATTTGGTACCGGCTCCGTACCGAGGAGTCCGACTTGGACAATGGAAGGTGATATTACATGCACGACTGACGAAATTCTAGTTTAATTGCCATAAAATGCCAAAAAATGTATCTTAACCATTTCGAAGAGTTGGTTATGGTTCCTTGGGTGGTATTTGTTGTCCCAGAAAAATATCATGCGATCCGGTACAGCTCCATACCAAGGCGTCCGGACTGGACCATGGCAGGCGATAATACATACACGACTCGCAGAATTCCAGTTTAATTGCCATAAAATGCCAAAAAATGTAAATTGATCTTTTCAAAGCGCCGGTTATGGTTCCTTGGGTCATATTTAATGTTCCAGTCAAATATCATGTAATCTGGTACCGGCTTCGTACCAAGGCGTCCCGTCTAGACCATGGGAGGTGATAAATACAGGCACGACTGGCGGAATTCCAGTTTAATTGCCATAAAATGCCAAAAAATGTAACTTGATAATTTCAAAGAGTTGGTAATGGTTCCTTGTGTTATATTTTATGTCCCAGAAAAATATCATATGATCCGGTATCGGCTCCGTACCAAGGCGTCCGGCTTGGACCATGGCAGGAGATAATACATACACGACTCGCAGAATTCCAGTTTAATTGCCATAAAATGCCAAATAATATAACTTGATCATTTCGAAGCGTTGGTTATGGTTCCTAGGGTCGTATTTGATGTCTCGGAGAAATATCATGTAATCCGGTACCGTCGTTTTACCAAGGCATCCTTCTTGGACCATGGCAGGCGATAATACAAGCACGACTGGCGGAATTCCAGTTTAATTGCCATACAATGACAAAAAATGTAAATTGATCATTTCGAAGCGTTGGTTATGGTTCCTGGTGTCGTATTTGATGTATCGGACAAATATCATGAGATTTGGGACCGGCTCCGTACCGAGGAGTCCGACCTGGATCATGGGAGGCGATAATAAATGCATGACTGGCGAAATTCAAGTTTAATTGCCATAAAATGCCAAAAAAGTAACTTGATCATTTCGAAGTGTTGGTTATGGTTCCTTGGGTCATATTTGATGTCCCAGACAAATATCATGCGATTCGGTATCGGCTACGAACCACGGCGTCCGGCCTGGACCATGGTAGGCGATAATACAGGCACGACTGACGGAATTCTAGTTTAATTGCCATAAAATGCCAAAAAATGTAACTTAACCATTTCGAAGAGTTGGTTATGGTTCCTTAGGTTGTATTTGTTGTCCCGGAAGAATATCATGCGATCCGGTATCGGCTCCATACCAAAGCGTCCGGCCTAGACCATGGCAGGCTATAATACAGGCACGACCGGCGAAATTCCAGTTTAATGCCCATAAAATGCCAAAAATGTAATTTTATCATTTTGAAGCGTTGGTTATGGTTCCTTGGGTCGTATTTGATGTCCTGGTCAAATATCATGCGACCCAGTACCGGCTCCGTACCAAGGCGTCCGGCCTGGACAATGGCAGGCGATAATACATGCACGACTGATGAAATTCTAGTTTAATTGCCATAAATTGCCAAAAAAATGTAACTTGATCATTTCGAAGCGTTGGTTATGGTTACTTGGGTCGTATTTGATGTCCCGGACAAATGCCATGCTACTCGGTGCCGGCTCCATACCAAGGCATCCGGCCTAGACCATGGCAGGCTATAATACATGCACGACTAGCGGAATTCCAGTTTAATTGCCATAAAATGCCAAAAAATGTAACTTTATCATTTCGAAGCGATGGTTATGGTTTCTTGGGTCATATTTGATGTCCCGGTCAAATATCATGCGACCCGGTACCGGCTCCGTACAAAGGCGTCCGGCCTGGACCATGGCAGGCGATAATATAGGCACGACTGATGAAATTCTAGTTTAATTGCCATAAAATGCCAAAAAAATATAACTTGATCATTCTGAAGCGTTGGTTATGGTTACTTGGGTAGTATTTGATGTCCCGGATAAATACCATGCTATCCGGTACCGGCTCCGTACCAAGGCGTCCGACCTAGACCATGGCAGGCGATAATAAAGGCACGACTCACGGAATTCCAATTTAATTGCCATAAAATGCCAAAAAATGTAACTTGATCATTTCGAAGCGTTGGTTATGGTTTCTTGGGTCATATTTGATGTCCCGGTCCAATATCATGTTATCCGGTATTGGCTTGGTACCAAGGCGTCTGGCCTGGACAATGGCAGGTGATAATACATGCACGACTGGCGGAATTCCAGTTTAATTGCCATAAAATGCCATAAATTGTAACTTGATTATTTCGAAGCTTTGGTTATGGTTCCTTGGGTCATATTTCCTATCCCGAACAAATATCATGCGACCCGGTACCGGCTTCGTACCAAGGCGTCTGGCCTGGACCATGGCAGGCGATAATACTAGCACGACTGTCGGAATTCCAATTTAATTGCCATAAAATGCCAAAAACGTAACTTGATCATTTTGAAGTGTTGGTTAGGGTTACTTGGGTCATATTTAATATCCCGGACAAATATCATGCGATCCGGTACCGGCACCGTACCAAGGCATCCGACATTGACCATGGCAGGTGATAATACAGGCACGACTGGCGGAATTCCAGTTTAATTGCCATAAAAGGCCAGAAAAAGTAACTTGATCATTTCAAAGCGTTGGTTATTGTTCCTTGTGTATTATTTGATGTCCCGGACAAATATCATGCGATCCGGTATCGGCTCTGTACAAAGGCATCCGGCCTGGACCATGGCAAGCGATAATATAGGAACGACTAGCGGAATTCCAATTTAATTGCTATAAAATGCCAAAAAATTTAACTTGATCCTTTCAAAGAGTTGGTTATGGTTCCTTGCGTCTTATTTGATGTCCTGGAGAAATATCATGCGATACGGTACCGGCTCCTTACCATGGTGTCTGGCCTGGACCATGGCATGCGATAATACAGGCACGATTGGCGGAATTCTAGTTTAATTGCTATAAATTGCCAAAAAATGTAACTTGATCATTTATAAGCATTGGTTATGGTTTTTTGGGTCGTATTTGATGTCCCGGACAAATATCATGCGATCCGGTACCGGCTCCGTACCAAGGCGTCCGGACTGGACCATGGTAGGCGATAATACATGCACGACTGGCAGAATTCTAGTTTAATTGCGCCATAAAATGACAAAAAATGTAACTTGATAATTTCTAAGCATTGGTTATGGTTCCTTGGGTCGTATTTGATGTCCCAGAAAAATATCATGCGATCTGGTAACAGCTCTGTACCAAGGCGTCCGGTCTGGACCATGGCATGCGATAATACAGGCACGACTGGTGGAATTCCAGTTTAATTGCCATTAAATGACAAAAAATGTAAATTGATCATTTCGAAGCATTGGTTATGGTACCTTGTGTCGTATTTGATGTCTCGGACAAATATCATGAGATTTGGTACCGGATCCGAACCGAGGAGTCCGACCTGGACCATGGCAGGCGATAATACATGCATGACTGGCGGAATTCAAGTTTAATTGCCATAAAATGCCAAAAAAAGTAACTTGATCATTTTGAAACATTGGTTATTGTTCCCTGGGTCATATTTGATGTCTCGGATAAATATCATGCGATTCGGTACCGGCTACGTACCACGGCGTCCGGCCTGGACCATGGAAGTTGATAATAAAGACACGACTGACGAATTCAAAATTAATTGCTATAAAATGCCAAAAAATATAACTTGACCATTTCGAAGAGTTGGTTATGGTTACTTGGGTTGTATTTGATTTCCCGATAAAATATCATGCGATCTGGTATCGGCTCCATACCAAGGCTTCCGTCCTGGACCATGGATGGCGATAATACAGGCACGACTGACAGAATTCCAATTTAATTGGCACAAAATTCCAAAAAATGTCACTTGATCATTTCGAAGCGTTGGTTATGGTTCCTTGGGTCGTATTTTATGTCCCGAAAAAATATCATATGATCCGTAACCGGCTCAATACCAAGACGTCCGGCCTGGACCATGGCGGGCGATAATACAGGCACGACTGGCAGAATTCCAATTTAATTGCCATAAAATGCCAAAAAAATGTAACTTGATCATTTAGAAGCATTGGTTATGGTTCCTTGGGTGGTATTTGATGTCCCGGAGAAATATCATGTGACCCGGTACCGGCTCCTTACCAAGGCGTCCGGTCTGGACCATGGCAGGCGATAATACAAGCAAGATTGACGGAATTCCAGTTTAATTGCCATAAAATGCCAAAAAATGTAACTTGATCATTTCAAAGTGTTGGTTATGGTTCCTTGGGTCGTATTTGATGTCCCTGACAAATATCATGCTATCCGTTACTGGCTCCGTACCAAGGCATCGAGTCTGGACCATGGTAGTCGATAATACAAGCACGACTGGCGGAAGTGCAGATTAATTGCCATAAAATTCCAAAAAATGTAACTTGATCATTTCGAAGCCTTGCTTATGGTTCCTTGGGTCGTATTTGATGTACCGGAGAAATATCAAGCGATCCGGTACCGGCTCTGTACCAAGGCATCTGGCATGGTCTATGGTAGGCGATAATACAGGCACGGCGGGCGGAATTCCAGTTTAATTTCCATTAAATTCCAAGAAATGTAACTTGATCATTTCGAAGCAATGGTTATGGTTCCTTGGGTTTTATTTTATGTCCCTTACAAATATCATGTGATTCGGTACCGGCTACGTACCAAGGCGTCCGTCCTGGAACATGGCAGGTGATAATACAGGCACGACTTGCCGGAATTCCAGTATAATTGCCATAAAATTTAAAAAAATGTAACTTGATCCTTTCGAAGAGTTGGTTATGGTTTCTTGGGTTGTATTTTATGTCCCGGACAAATATCATGCGGTCCGGTACCGGCTCCGTACCAAGGTATCTCGCCTGGACCATGGCAGGCGATAATACAGGCACAACTGACGGAATTCCAGTTTAATATCCATAAAATGCCAAAAAATGTAACTTGACGATTTTGAAGAGTTGGTTATGGTTTTGGGTTGTCTTTGATATCCCGAAAAAATATCATGCGATCTGGTACTGGCTCCATACCAAGGCGTCCGTCCTGGACCATGGATGGCGATAGTATAGGCACGACTGGCGGAATTCTAGTTTAATAGCCATAAAATGCCAAAAATGTAACTTGATCATTTCGTAGCATTGTTTATGGTTCCTTGGGTCGTATTTGATTTCCCTGAAAAATATCATGCTATCTGGTACCGACTCCGTACAAAGGCGTCCAATCTGGACCATGGTAGGCGATAATACAGGCACGACTGGCAGAATTGCAGTTTAATTGCCATAAAATGCCAAAAAATGTAACTTGATCATTTCGAAGCGTTGCTTATGGTTACTTGGGTCGTATTTAATGCCCCGGAGAAATATCATGTGATCCAGTACCAGCTCCTTACCAAGGCGTCCGGCATGGACTATCACAGGCGATAGTACAGGCACGGCTGGCGGAATTCCAGTTTAATTGCCATAAAATTCCAAAAAATGTAACTTTATCCTTTCGAAGAGTTGGTTATGGTTTCATGGATTGTATTTGATGTCCCGAACGAATATCATGTGGTTCGGTACCGGCTCCGTACCAAGGCATCCGACCTGGACCATGACAGGCGATAATACAGGCACGACTGGCAGAATTCCAATTTAATAGCCATAAAATGCCAAAAAATGTAACTTGATCATTTCCAAGCGTTGTTTATGGTTCCCTGGGTCGTATTTGATGTCCCGGAGAAATATCATGCGATCCGGTACCGGCTCCATACCAAGGCCTCCGGCCTGGACCATGGCAGGCGATAATACAGGCACGACTAGCGGAATTCCAGTTTAATTGCCATAAAATTCCAAAAAATGTAACTTGATCATTTCGAAGTGGTGGTTATGGTTCCTTGCATAGTATTTGATGTCCCGCACAAATGTCACGCGACCCAGTACTGGCTCTATACCAAGGCGTCTGGCATGGAGCATGGCAGGCGATAATACATGCACGACTGGCGGAATTCCAGTTTAATTGCCATAAAATTCCAAAAAATGTAACTTGATCATTTCGAAGCCTTGGTTATGGTTCCTTGGGTCGTATTTGATGTCCTGGAGAAATTTCATGCTATCCGGTACCGGATCAGTACCACGGCGTCCGGCCTGGACTATGGCAGGCGAAAATACAGGCACGACTGGCGGAATTCCAGTTTAATTGCCCTAAAATGCCAAAAAATGTAACTTGATCATTTCGAAGCCTTGGTTATGGTTCCTTGGGTCGTATTTGATGTCCCGGAGAATTATCATGTGATTCAGTAACGGCTCCATACCAAGGCGTTCGGCCTGGACTATGGCAGGCGATCATACAGGCATGGCTGGCGGAATTCCAGTTTAATTGCCATAAAATTCCAAAAAATGTAACTTGATCATTTCGAAGCATTGGTTATGGTTCCATAGGTCGTATTTCATGTCCCGGAGAATTATCATGTGATTCAGTACCGGCTCCGTACCAAGGCGTTCGGCCTGGACTATGGCAGGCGATCGTACAGGCATGGCTGGCGGAATTCCAGTTTAATTTCCATAAAATTCCGAAAAATGTAACTTGATCATTTCAAAGAGTTGGTTATGATTTCATGGGTTGTATGATGTCCCGGACAAATATCATGCAGTCCAGTACTTTCTCCATACCAAGGTGTCCGGCCTGGACCATGGCACGCGATAATACAGGCACGACTGGCGGAATTCCAATTTAATTGCCAAAAAATGTAACTTGATCATTTCCAAGTGTTGGTTATGGTTCCTTGGGTCGCATTTCATGTCCCAGAGAGATATCATGCTATCCGGTACCGGCTCCGTACCAAGGTGTCCGGCCTGGACCATGGCAGGCGATAATACAGGCACGACTAGCGGAATTCCAGTTTAATTGCCATAAAATGCAAAAAAATGTAACTTGATCTTTTCGAAGTGTTAGTTATGGTTACTTGGGTCGTATTTGATGTCGCATACATGTTATCCGGTACCGGCTACGTACCAAGGAGTCCGGCCTAAATCATGGCAGGCTATAACACAGGCCCGAGTGGCGGAATTCCAGTTTAGTTGCCATAAAATGCCAAAACCTATAACTTGATCATTTTGAAGCGTTGGTTACGGTTCCTTGGGTCATATTTGATGTCCCAGTAAAATATCATGTGATCCATTACTGGCTTCGTACCAAGGCGTCCGGCCTGGACCATGGCAGACGATAATACATGTACGACTGGCGAAATTCCAGTTTAATTGCCATAAAATGCCAAAAAATGTAACAACATCATTTCCAAGCGTTGGTTATGGTTCCTTGGGTCGTATTTGATGTCTCGGAGAAATATCATGCAATCCGGTACCGGCTCCATACCAAGGCGTCCGGCATGGACAATTGTAGGCGATAATATAGGCACGATTAGCGGAATTCCAGTTTAATTGCCATAAAATGCCAACAAATTTAACTTGATCCTTTCGAAGAGTTGGTTATGATTCCTTGGTTTTTATTTGATGTCCTGGAAAAATATCATGCGATCCGGTACCTGCTCCATACCAAGGCGTCCGGCCTGGACCACGGATGGCGATAATACATGCACGACTGGTGGAATTCCAGTTTAATTTCCATAAAATGCCAAAAAATGTAACTTGATCATTTCGAAGCGTTGTTTATGGTTCCTTGGGTCATATTGGATGTCCCAAAAAATATCATGCGATCCGGTACCTGCTCCATACCAAGGCGTCCGGCCTGGACCACGGATGGCGATAATACATGCACGACTGGTGGAATTCCAGTTTAATTTCCATAAAATGCCAAAAAATTTAACTTGATCATTTCGAAGCGTTGTTTATGGTTCCTTGGGTCATATTGGATGTCCCAAAAAATATCATGCGATCTGGTAACGGCTCTGTACCAAGGCGTCCGGACTGGACCATGGCAGGCGATAATACAGGCACGACTGGCGGAATTCCAATTTAATTGCCATAAAATGCCAAAAAATGTAACTTGATCATTTCGAAGTGTTGGTTATGGTTCATTGGGTCGTATGTGATGTCCCGGACAAATATAATGCGATTCGGTACCGGCTTCGTACCAAGGCGTCCGGACTGGACCATGGCAGGCGATAATACATGCACGACTAGAAGAATTCCAGTTCAATTGCCATAAAATGCCAAACAAATGTGACTTGATCATTTCGAAGTGTTGGTTATGGTTCTTTGGGTAGTATGTGATGTCCCGGACAAATATAATGCGATTCGGTACCGACTTCGTACCAAGGCGTCCGGACTGGACCATGGCAGGCGAGAATACAGGCAAGACTGGCAGAATTCCAGTTTAATTGGCATAAAATGCCAAAAAATTTTAAATTGATCATTTCGAAGCGTTGGTTATGGTTCCTTGTGTCGTATTTGATGTCTCGGACAAATAAATTGAGATTTGGTACCGGCTCCGTACTGAGGAGTCCGACCTGAACCATGGCAGGCGATAATACATGCATGACTGGCGGAATTCAAGTTTAATTGTCATAAAATGCCAAAAAAGTAACTTGGTCATTTCGAAGCGTTAGTTATGGTTCCTTAGGTCATATTTGATGTCCCGGACAAATACCATGCGATTCGGTACCGGCTACGTACCACGGCGTCCGGCCTGGACCATGGCAGGCGATAATATAGGCACGACTGACGGAATTCCAAATATAACTTGACCATTTCGAAGAGTTGGTTATGGTTCCTTGGGTTGTATTTGATCTCCCGGAAAAATATCATGCGATCCGGTATCGACACCATACCAAGGCGTCCGGCCTGGACCATGGACGGCGATAATACAGGCACGACTGGCGGAAATCCAGTTTAATAGCCATAAAATGCCAAAAAATGTAACTTGATCGTTTAGAAGCGTTAGTTATGGTTCCTTGGGGTGATATTTAATGTCGCGGAAAAATATCATGCGACCCGGTACCGGCTCCATACCAAGACGCCCGGCCTGGACCATTGCAGGTGATAACATAGGGCACGACTGGCGGAATTCCAGTTTAATTGCCATAAAATGCAAAAAAATGTAACTTGATCATTTCGAAGTGTTGTTTATGGTTCCTTGGGTCATATTTGATATCCCAGACAAATATCATGCGATCTGGTACCAGCACCGTACCAAGGCGTCCGGCCTGGACCATGGCAGGCGATAATATATGCACGAGTGACGGAATTCCAATTTAATTGCCATAAAATGCCAAAACATGTAACTTAATTATTTCGAAGCATTGGTTATGGTTCCTTGGGTCGTATTTTATGTCCCGAACAAATATCATGAGATCCGATATTGGCTCCGTACCAAGGCGTCCGTCCTGGACCATGGCAGGCGATAATTCAGACACGACTGGCGAAATTCCAGTTTAATTGCCATAAAATGCCAAAACATGTAATTTGATCGTTTCGAAGCTTTGGTTATGGTTCCTTGGGTCGTATTTGATGTCCCGGATAAATTTCATGTGATCCCGTACCGGCTCCTTACCAAGGCGTCCGGTCTGGACCATGGCAGGCGATAATACAGGCACGACTGGCGGAATTCCAGTTTAACTGCCGTAAAATGCCAAAAAATGTAACTTGATCATTTCGAAGTGTTGTTTATGGTTCCTTTGGTCGTATTTGATATCCCAAAAAAATATCATGTGATCTGGTACCAGCTCCGTACCAAGGCCTCCGACCTGGACCATGACAGGCGATAATACAGGCACGACTGTCAGAATTACAGTTTAATTGCCATAAAATGACAAAAAATACGTAACTTGATCATTTCAGAGCGTTGGTTATAGTTCTATGGGTCGTATTTGATGTCCTGGATTAATATCATGTGATCCGGTACCGGCTCTGTACCAACGCATCCGGCCTGGACCATGGCAGGCGATAATACAGGCACGACTGTCAGAATTACAGTTTAATTGCCATAAAATGCCAAAA
Organism: Nicotiana paniculata; assembly: GCA_005239505.1. NCBI lineage: Eukaryota > Viridiplantae > Streptophyta > Magnoliopsida > Solanales > Solanaceae > Nicotiana > Nicotiana paniculata. Next base: position 17,012 of record ML318024.1, read on the forward strand.
AAATGTAATTTGATCATTTCGAAGCATTGGTTATGGTTCCTTCGGTCGTATTTGATGTCCCGGAGAAATATCATGCAATCTGGTATAGGCTCCGTACCAAAGCGTCTGGACTGGACCTTGGCAGACGATAATATTGGCACGACTGGCGAAATTCCAGTTTAATTGCCATAAAATGCCAAAAAAATGTAATT